>CM035787.1:45006672-45256672 GCA_020466265.1 Siphamia tubifer
AAAATTTAAAAAGTGCTGGTTAGTTAATGTTTTAATATATATAATGGTGTGTTATTCCACATATATATTGGTTTATGTACATGTATACAATGGATTTGTAAATATTCCACTAGAAAGAACCTGTCAAGTGAATGGATCATAATGTGCAGAAAACCTATTCTCTTGTTAATTCTCAGAATTTCACATTTGGACCCCAGACTTATCTTGGAAACTTGAGCCAACCAGCATTTAAGACTTGAGTTTTCTTTATCAGTAACACACATGTGGTAAAATTTCATTCATTTTATTCCAGAAGAATTTTACTTGTAGCCCAGTGCAATGCTTTGTGTTTTACTTATAAACAAGTGAAGTGCAAATTCAGTAAAAATATTGACATGAATGCACCATAGTGGAGCTTTTTATTATGTGAATTATGATTCAAGATTCAAGATGTCTTTATTGTCACTGAGCATTTGCATGTCAGTGAAATTTTCAGTGCAACCCCCGTGTAAAAGATAACAAAATGAAACAAGGGTAGATCCTATGTGGACCATCCATTGCTGATTAATTGACATTGTATCAATGAATTGTATTGTGATCAATGTAAGTAAACAATCAGCAGTCAGGGAGCAAGAATTAATGGAAAGCACCAGTTTGTGCTTACTGTTTATGCAGCCATAAGCTTCACACTTAGTCATTGTCTCCTAGAAGTGTTATTCCTAGAAACGTGACTGACACAAGACAGTTTTAATTGGTGTGTTATCTGCACGCATTATAAGCTTTCCGTGTGTATGTTCATGGCACATCAAATATCATGTACTGAGATTTAGGGTTATTGGTTAGGATTATATGAACTGAAGAACTTGGACTAAGTTGACATGTGATCAAATGGTTTTGAATAAAAGATTGGATTTATATAGCACTTTTTGGCCACTCAAAGCACCTTACATTAGTGAGCCATTATTCATTCACTCTCACATTCTCCCTCTAGCGGTGGTAAACTACATATGTATCCACAGTTGCCCTGAGGCAGACTGACAGAGGTGTGGCTGCCTTTTTGCACCTCTGACAATCACCAAATATTCATACACCAGTGTGAGTGACACTGGAGGCAAGGAAGGTGACGTGTCTTTCCCAAGGACACAACGGACTGACTAAGACAGAGCAGGATTCAAATCACCAACCCTTTGGTTATTGGACGACCCACTCTACCAACTAAGCCATGACCACCCCCTAATAATACGCAAAAGATTAAAAATGCATTTGTAACACACCAAATGACCTGGCATAACATACAACACAATTTCATAAGATCAGTCTCACGACCCAGCACTGGGTGATAATGTGTCATCTTAGACTGGTGTCTGCTACACAGGGTCAGTGAAAAGTCCAGATAATCAGACAATATAAGCAGTTTGGGACAGTACTGGTGCTGGACCATCCTGTGAAGGAGGAAACATATTTCTGACTATGTTTGACTGATGAAGCTGTGACTTAGTATTCAACAATGCGTACTTGATAATGGACTATAATGCAAGATACTGGACAGAACTACTAGTATTTTGCATGATCTTTTGAAATACCTATCAATGAAAATTCACCACAAGTTCATTTTAACGTGACTGGAAGAAAGTCTTGTTTGTGAAACTCTTATTCCAGCCGCTCAATGGGCTCAATCTGACCCCTGGGATGAATTTGTGGAATGCAAAAATTGCACTGAAGATATTAACAATCAATGGTGTAAAAATAATTTTAATACAGGTTCCACCAATATGATCTCGAGTGGGTCAGACCAATAGAATATTATTTAATAACCTGTGAATAATGACAACTACAATTTTTCACTTTGCTTTAGTGTAAAAAAGTGAAATTACATAAAAATGTTTACATTAATAAACTATCCACATACAAAAAAATGTAATAGCCTGAACAAATATGATGAAGCTGAAATGTCTTAAGAGCAGTGAAATTTTACCAATATTTCTCCTATTACTAAATGCTTTGTATATTTGGAATAGTAATTTAAGTTGTAATGCATACGTGATAAACAGATAGATTTAGACAGAATATTGTTAAAGTTGCACATTTTATTCTGAAGAAAGTTCAAGTTTGTATTATTCAGATTTTTAAGGAAACTTTGAAGATGTAAACATTATCCTAATATGATTTTACTTTTTTTCCACTATTATTATTTTACTCGTTCAGTTCACTTAGGGAGGATATGGTCCCTGAGTTTGACTGACATATACCGTAGGTAGTCAGCCAAGGCCTGTCTTTGTGGAGCCTGTTCCCCTAATGCTTGTGTAAAGACATAAATTAAAGTTTTGTACAAACTAAAGAAAAAAGTACCCCTCTGCATGTCTGAAAACACCCACAGTAAAATAAAATGAAGTCATCACAGTATAATTGTACAAAAGGTGTAATGCAGAAATTTCATTTTCTCTCAGGCGCCTTCAATTATAGAATGTTTACAAGTAACTATGGGGTTTAGCTCAAACCTGTCAGGTCCTGTCTCTTTAACCTGTTAAAATCATAAACACACTGAACATTATCCCATAACTCACACATACTGTCAATGTTAACACACCTCTCTAAAAAAGTACAAGGTTATCAGATGAAATCCTTTCTTCTCAAAGCTATATCTAACTATTGGAAAAGTGAATATAATCTTTTAGCTGTTATACGTGACCAACATAATTAATGATTTAGCTTCCCATCAATGCTCAAGTTGAGAAATAACAGTAACACTAGGCTTGTTGTCAATGTTTTAGTGGCACAATATACAGACAGTCACTCATGTTAAAATATAGCCTGTTTAACACCATATATTTTTGATGGAGCTCATTTAATCTGCAGTGACTTGACCTTTCTCTTTCATTCGTGCTGAGAATCAGTGGAAAGCACTGCAGAACTGAATGGATTGTAGAAAAAATACAAATGAAAGGCATTTATCCATTTTACACTCAGTAGTGAAGCAATTTTGATGAGGTTAAGAGGGTAAATCAACAGCAGATTTGTTACCACAGACCAATAAATCATCAGTGAGACACATTGTGGACCAGTCATGTAGACATTTGATATGTGTCAAGATAAACGGACACATGACAGCGAAAAACAGTTTTGCACCTTCAAAATAAATCTTAAAAGTCATGATAGTGTTCCTGTAGCCATATTTTAACGTATTCTTGGATTAATACTGATTCTACATTTAAAAATATGAATAATAGTTACATTTGTAAGGGACGTACATGAGAAATATATAGTTTGGATACGTTTTAGAAGAAGCTAGTGCTGTGTTTGATTTATTTTGACACTTTACCGGAAGTTCTTATCATTTAAAATCCGCTAGCTTCACTACAACGAGGTGCGGCAATACAAGGCTCAGTTTTGGGGAGAAAAGGGTTAACGAGTTACCCAAGCCTTTGGAAAGACGCTGTCCGGGGCATATAAATCCCCCTTACACAAACATACCGGCCTCTGCTCGGACCGCGGATAGTAATGCAGCCTGCTCGACTTTTCCTTCTCCCAAGCCATACACCGACGTCTGGCTAACGGTCAGCCGCGGCGAGACCCCCTGGTGCCCGCTGCTCGTTAACGGACAGCTCCTTTCTTCCTCCCCCTGTCACCGTCAGGACTTCCAGCCCGGACATGCAAGGATGTACAGGGGGGTAAGAAGCACCGGCAGCGGTCAGCGGGCAGGGTCGATGCTGTTATCCGTTATAAAGTAAGACACCAGCGGCAGGACGGCGGCGCGCGCGGACCTCGGTGGGGTTTTTGACTCGGCTTGTCGTCGTTTCCAGAGACTCAGAATGAGGAAACCCAAAGTCATCCGGATGGTTTTTGCCCTGAGTCTGGGCTGTTTCATTATGGTCATCTTCTACTTTAACAGCAGCTTGAAACCAGGTGAGGACAAAACTGCTTTTTCAGCTGAAAAACAACAACAAACGATATACCGATCGTTGCACGAGACACGCAACGATTAATCGATTAGATGATGGGTTTCATTATTTGATCTCTATTTCTAATCTCAACATTATCATGATTTTTAAGGGTCTTTATCAGGGGTGTCAAACTCATTTTAGTTCAGTGGCCAAGTACAGCAAAATGAGTTCTCAAACTGGTTGGAAAAGTAAAAATGCTGGCATGTTAAGTTAGAAATAATGACCACTCCAATTCTTTTCTCATAGTTTGAATACAATAAAAGTTAAATTACATTATGAAGATGTTTATCTTTCCAAAAATTTAGAATAACCAACCTGAGATTTCTTGAGGAAAACCATTGGAATTTTATGCCTCAACACATGAGCATTGGAATTTACAGATCACAGTGGATCTACAAATACACAAAACATGTAGGGTAGTAACAGGCAGAATATTGTTTTTGGAATTTGGAGTTTTTTGTCATTATTTATAGATTATAGTATTATTTTATTGGTTCGACCCACTTTAGATCACAGTGATCTGTGTGCGGCTCCTGAGTAAAAATTATTTTAACATCCTATACCATTAATTTCCACATTATAATTTGTACATTTAACAGTTTCTTCCCATGGGCTGGAGTTGACTCTCTGGGGGTTGTAGATTTGGCTACTGGCTGTATATTTGACACCTGCATTCTATTGTTGCTGCTTCTTTCTGGTCAAACAAGATATTTGAGGCTAATCGTCAAAACATTCACAATTTGCTAATATTTTATAAACCAATGAATCGCTTTGTCAAGACCATAATTGACTATGAAACTAACCATAGTTGCAGCTGCTTTTAATAAGACATTAATTTACATAATTTACATTATCTGAAAGCTTTTACACCTGTTATCAAACTCTAAAATGTAAATAATTCTTAAAATTATTACAGTATTTGTTTGTGTTGGATTTAATTTTTCATGATTATCAGTTTCATGGTATGCATATTATAATAAATACTTGTTTTTTCTTACTGGACTCATGTGATTAAAAAAAATAAACATACATTTATTGATGGCTTTGGGTTTAGTCGACCCTAAAAATGATAAAACATCTAGGCTATATCCTGAATTAAACACGGAATGTAGTAAAGGTAAATCTCAAACATCAATGCAATGCTAACACCTTTCTTAATTTATAATTTTTTTGCTTACAATCACAGATATAGGGTGCCAGTGCCACTTCAATACATTTTGCACTCGTTAGCACTCATATACTGTTACATTATACAGGTTAGATATATTGATGCATGATGTTAGCGAATATAAATTACTCAGGGTCTCTGTTTTGAAGATCAGTGCAGATATAAAGGATAGAAATTGGCGAGGATTTTGACCATTAATATTCATCACTTCAAGTGGAAAAGTCAAGGAAAAAGAATAACCCAAATAAAAATCAGTCAAACCTAAAAAGCTAGATTAATATTAAGTTGATGAGATTTATTTGTCATGAACATCAATTTCACTAATAATTTGTTGTTAGATTTCCTCACTGCATAATTAGCCCTAATAATAATAATAATAATAATAATAATTAGTAGTATATGGGTCTTTAATATAGATCCAACTGTACTCACTCTCTATTTTAATGTTCAAACTTGACCTTGGTCTGTTATTGGAGAGCATAATAAGACTTTATTATTTTTCTAAAATTTTTACTTTGTTATAATGTTGAAAATCAAGGTCAATGAAGTTACCATATTTGGTTCCTTGGATTCCTGTACGGAAACAAAAGTAATAAATAAATACACATCCAAGAAGTAGGATAAACACAAAAAAAATGCAAGAAGAACACATGTAAGGTGAAAGGAACATACATTTTAGAACACCAAACCAACATAGATCCTGATCTGCATCCCTGTCCACATCCACATGATCCCTTTGAACATCATTCCTTACATTAGTACCATTACTTCCTGGTACCTAACAAAGCAGGTTGGACCTGACAGACCCTGTAGACCACAGATTGTTGCCTCACTGTTCTCACTGGAACTGTTATTCTCACTGTCTTGTAATGTATTCAGAAATGACTAAAAATAGTCACTTACCCCATAAAGGGTAAAGCGTATCCTCAGCAGCTACACTCTATCTGTTTGCAGCACATATCCTGTGTCTTTAATAACCAAACGTCCCCCTGTCATGTCCTGTCATCATTCGTCATACTAAGGTGACAGAGTGCATTCGAGTCATTCCAAGTGTAATGAAAGGTGTCTGTGTCTCTGTGCATTATCGATTCCTGTCATACACAGTCATTACCGTATATCATCGTCACCCCTGTCCATTCCTACTCTGTTTCAGTGTGTGTATGCTTCCCCCTGAAGCACAGACTTGGGATGAGGAACAATTTAATTACCGATGTGTTTAGAGGAGCGTTTCCTCTGCTACGTGGAGAAGGGCTGGGAGAAGTTGCAGCTGGCTGGTAGAGGGGTTGGCCCTCGCTGAGATCTGTTTCCACCTCTTCCAGATCCCTCTGCCACATACAATGGTCTCATTCAGCTACATGGCCAGCAATATGATGGGGCTAAAGAAAGCTTATATTGCCCATAATGTGAGGGGCATTTTGATTTTTATTAGAGGGCAGACAGTTCTGGTTGTGTGACATGAGGCGAGTGCTGTTATTATTAGGAATGCTTAACAGATCTTTAATATAAGCCTAAAGAAAAACACCTAATCTCTTAAACTGTTGGGTATCCATTCATTAGATACGTTCCAGAAGATGTTTTGAAAATTGCGTCATTTTAAACGATGTGCATCTACTTTGTCTCAGCTTTTTCAGTCTGTAAATGACGCAAAAGCAAGAAGATCGCAGGTGTCATTAATGACATAAACCAGGAAACAAAGTCTGTCATTAAAGTTATTTGTTACACGTGTGCATTTGTTGTTTTCTGTAATAATAAACACCTGTAATAGGCTGACGCCAAACCTACAGAATATAGAAAAATACTTTTTCAGATCCATTCCAGACCTTGGTGTTTTAGTAATGACTCACGATACGGCAGGAGGTAAAGATTATTATCAGTTAGAGATTTATGATTAAAGATAGATATATATTATGTGATTTTGGCCCTTTTTACAAAAAAAGAGAAAACATGGTTATTTTTGGTTGTAATGCAAGTCAGAGACAGACGTTCAGAAATAGCCATTGTCCTGTTCTTGCATCGACAGACAGATTGGGACACAATTCTAATAGGGTCAGAAATAACCAATAGGAACATAATAAATGTAGTTGAATTTCACATGGATCAATCAAACAGGGATTTATACTTGATTCAAACTACTAAACTTATGTACCTTTACTACAACATTAACATTCATTACCTTAGTTTCATTGTCTGCAACTATAGCAGCACAGAAAGACAATGTGAACTGATGACCTTTAATTCTATCTTGATTTACTCTTTACATTATCCATGTTTCTTATCCAGTTCTGTTTTTATACTTCTAACATATAATTTATAAAGTATTTGCTCTTTTATTTGTGTATTCTGTTTGTACTGTGCCACATGCTGTTACTGCACAGCAGTTTCCCAGATTAGGATCAATATAGGATGTCTAACTATTTTCATCATGGCCTGAGATTTGGTTGACTTTTATTATCTTGCAGTCTGCACATGCACAGGGAACTAACTAATTTGTGAGCTTCACAAACTGTAGGCCCAGTTTGTTCCAGTCTTGGCCATTGCAGGCAAAACCCTGACGGAGTATGTTTTAGGTATTGAATACAACATATTTGTACATCAAAGTTGTGTAGATAAGAGTAGTGCTGGCAGATATAGCCAAAATGTCATTGTAATAAAATGTTCTATATCCATTGGGAACTGCCAAAATATATCTTTAAAGGTTGATTTCTGGAGCTCAGTTGAAGAAAAACGATGGTTTAAGATTACAAACAATATTCAATATAAACTCAAACTGTAAAAATAAACTGTTATGTAAAAGCAGACAACAGAAGTACAAACAAAAGACATGGTGTCTGATCATTTCTAGACTGATATTATATGGTGATAATTGTCATTACTGTTTTGTCTGTATGTACGCATAAGGCTTTGAAGACATTGTACACTGTAAGTGGAGGGATGGCTTAAAGCCTTACAGCTTCTCATTAACCTTTGGTATAAGACCATGGGTGGCCTATTTTTTCAGTTTAGTCACATTTTCAGTTCCAACCCGAACTCATGTCTTCCAACTGTTACAACACTTGGATTCGTTACATATAGAAACTTAAAGGTAAAAAAAAAAAAACCTCAACGGCACATATGACTTCATCATCACTTCATGTATGTTTATGATATTTTACTTTCCAGATGAATGTTTTTTAAGTAGGAGCATTGGGGTTAATGTGGAAACCATATCTGCAAAAATGTCCTTGGGAGTTAAACTATTCTTCCGCTAAATGTTGTCCGATTTTACACACACCAGCAACCACCAGTGTTCAACTGTCTGTATAACCCACCATTAAATCCACACTTAAAACCATTCTTCCATTAATTAAATGGATATTTCACCAGTGGCATTTGCCTGTCGAAGTCAGATGTATGTTTCTGATTGCCTTCAGTGTCTTTACACATATCTCTATATTTGTAAAATTTAAAGTACATGTATTATTCTGTGCACAACTACTGCATAAAAAATAAGAAATAAACACAATGCATCATAAATACCTATATGAAAGGAAGTGCTTTTTCTGACAGTGGTAAAACATTTAAAGACGGCATTTTTCCTCTCAAATCTTCTCTCTGTGTAAAGCAGGTTGTGTAACGTAGGTACAAGCAGTCCATCTCATCTTTCACGCATTATGCTGCTGTCAGCTTTAAACTTCACACTAAATTGGTTTAACATATGCAGCAATCTATACAACACCTTGACTTTGTCTGTTCTTGTTCCATCTGGCTCAAAGTTCATATTATTTCTTAAAAGACTCTAAAGACGTAAGACTGCAGCTGCATAACAATTGACTGCATTGAAAACTCAGAGCTACGCTGTGTAGAATTCTTACTTTTGAATTATACCCTGTTGAACACAACCCTTATCTATCTTTAGGATAATTACATAGATTTCTAGTGGGTTTACAGTTGTGCTTACTGCACTGTCATAGAAGGATGGAAGTGGTAATTTCACAGAATACAACATTCCTCCAACGGTGCAAGAATCAGTCGTGACCTTTAATTCAACCCTCGTCTGAGTTGTTTCTTTATATATTTCATTGGTCTCATAACATAATTACCTAAGTCATCCAACCAGTGGACAAAAGTATGCAGACACATTCAACGGGTCTAGGACACAAAACAATGATGACAAATGTCAAAATACAGTTTTGGGATAACTTTTATATTGATTATTAATATGGATGGATTATATGTCAAATCATTGTGAACAGGACGTCTTACAATGGTAGACATGATGTGCCCTAATATTTTTGTCCATATAGTTTATAAACATCAATATTTCCTTAAAGTTTATTGTTATATTTTTCTTCGTCAATGAGATGTGAAGAAAGTATATGGTTAGTTATTATAGAAAATTATTATTTCGACAGAGCCCAAAAAATATGTATACATTTAAAGGTAGAACATTTAAAATCATAGTCATGGATTAAAGAAAAAAAACAGCGCTGAGAGAAATGAAGTAAATATCACCTCTGAGGCATTTTGGAAGAAAAGATAATTGATACCAAACTAACCAATGCAATAATATTTATCCCATTTTAGAACCATATTATGATATGACATTATTGTTTTGTATCCCAGACTCCTGTTGGAAAATAAACACAATACTAATGTCCATTTGTGTACAGGTTAAGAAATGATGCCATGAGGATAACAATATGTGTGTGTAATAAATGAAACTTCAGTCTGGATTTATGCCCCAAAATATCAGCTGTTGATATTGAGAAATCCACCTTATTATGACGGACACTGATATCAGATTAATATTTTTAGTTTTGTGTGAAATACTGAGTTTCTGATCATTGTCAGGCAGAGGTGGCTTTTTCTGACTTTTGTGGTATGTTTATGAATGTCGCCCAACATTGGTTGAGAGAGATTGTAATCGGTGTGTGTGTGTGTGTGTGTGTGTGTGTGTGTGTGTGTCCTCAGAGACATATCATGCTATAACTCAATGAATACTTGAGATATCACCATGAAATTACATGGGCATATACATACAGCCAATGTGCAACAGATGCAATGATCCATTTGAGTAAAGGTCAAAGGTTAAGGCTGTATTTAGCAGAAAGGTCAAAATCACATTATTGGCTCTTATTCAAGAACAGGTTGTCATAGAAACTTGAGTTTGGCACAAAATAGGGGTGAGATTAGGCATTCTCTGAATACTTGTAAATGCAATCGTGTTTTTAATATATATATTTTTTTTTAATAAAAGCTGAACACAGATGAAGACCAAAGTCGAAAAAGCTCTGACTCACTGTGGAATGATACATGTTTTATGTTTTACTAAAAGGGTCTCACCCTCTCAGTTCGTGGAAATAACACCTAGGAATGCCTTTTAAATTGCCAACAAGTCAGACATATTATTGATGTTTATCGGGTTTCCCATATATGTTTTATTACAAGCAGAACCTGACTCGACCATTTACGCCCTGGGGCCTGTTGTCTAAACTCCCTGTATTCCAGAGGTACCCCCACCTCATACCTTTCTTGCCTGAGCTTGACTTTAGGCTGTGAAAGTCATTAAAATTAACTGTTGAGCAGTCTTGAATCATAGGAACACCTGCAGTGCACTAAACAAATTTGCTCCAGGACTCCTTTGGACATGACCTGGACATGGCAGTGGAAGTCTTCAGTACAGCCATACTAAAGCAGTTATCACTACCTGTCCATAGAAATGCCCTCATGAGGCATTACCCAGTTAGTTGTCCACAAAGGAGTAGTGTTTGGTCCAGTGTTGATGTGATATCCTGCAGTGTCCATTGAAATGAGTTCCTCTGAAATGCAGTCGGATCTTTGAGTGTCTGTCAAGGTGCCCCTGCTGTTCCAACCAGCTGCACTTTCATGATTTAAGAGAGCTGTGAGAGCTGATTATTCAGCTGGAGTGTATTGTATTTTCATTTGGACCATATGTTTATAGAGCACATATTCTCAAGTGATTTGATTTGCAGATTGTTTTTATTATTTATTTGTTTACTGTTGATATTGCTCAATTCGACCTCCACTCGACGGAATGTTATTGATTTTCTGAAGTGTCTGAGCTGCCACATCGTGATAAAATAAATTATAGCACAGCTTCCGGACATGGTGATGGCAAGTGTGGTCTTCCAGGTTTTGCACCACAGTGGCTGTGACGAGGGAAACAACTGTGGTTTGAAATTGAAGAAAAGTGAAGATATATAATTTGATTGGATGCATTTACTATTTAGGGAAGTAGATAGTTTTAAAAAAAATTTAGCTTGAAGAAGATGCCCCATTGCCTTAATTATGGATCCTAAAATAGGTCTGTAAAGCAATGGAGGGGATTGAATGAGAATTAGTATCTGTGTTTACTCTTGTTGTCTATGTTGACTGTTCTAAGATGGGGTGTTCTCCAAAGCTTTTGATAAAAATGCAAACTTGATGCTACTTCGTTGTACAGTAGGCTGTGACCAAACTCCCTCACTATGGTGTAAACTAAAAAATGAGTGACTTTGAACACAGAAATATCAGCTTTTGCTCTTTTTGCCCTCTAGGTGTCTGTGCCTGGATGTCTTGCTATTGGATATTGTCGCAGCGTACAACAGTCAATATCCAGTCAGGCTGAATTTTCACCATTGCACGAACATGCTTTCTGTGTGCACCACTCTGCTTTACGTGCTACAGTGACAAACCATTGTTGTCTTGGGTGTAGCTTTTGAAAACAAAGAACACAACAGTGTCATATTGCATTCTGTGTGAACCCCATAATATCACTATTGGACACTGGATGCTGGCCTCCAAAAAACCTGACTCCAATGAATTAAGTCAAATTTTCTCAAGCAATCATTCTTCTTCTTTGCACTAACTTTATTTAGAACATCTCGTGAGTGTATCAGTGGTCTTATTTATTTATTTGAATACATTCTTACTTTTACAAAGATTCCAAGGCTAATACAAGGTTTAGTGTCTGTGTCAGATTGAATCATCTGATGAGTCTGAGTCACTATAATTGTAGTTAATAAGTTGTATCATTGCAGTACTTCTGATGCTTTCACAGCTCTACCCTCTTGCCCAAATATGGTTCGAAGGACCATGAGTAAGAGTATAGAAGCAAAGTCTCCTGTGTGTTTTTTAACATCATGGTGGTGGTAGAAGCTCTTTGCTCCCATGGACCAAACAATTATGTCAGATTGTTTGACAGTTGCAGAGAGTATAGAACTGAGTCAAAAACATGGTACTAGTTGCTCCGTTGTTGCACAGAGTTGAAATAGAACAATATAATGGCTCTCAGTTCTTGTCAATATAAAATATTTAATTTAATATTAGAATTATTATTATTATTTTTTGCTCCTATGTTCATTTTGCACTGTGCGACTTAGTTTTTTTTAATTTCAGTTTTCGATATGTAATGTACATTATTGCAAAAATAGATAATAATGGACTTTTTTATACAATCTGTGGCCAGAATTTAAGTATCTTAACACTTGTAGGATTGTTTGATATGATATTTATTCTAAATTACCATAAACTATATATATATATATATATATATGGTATACTTTCAGCTGTTTATATTTGTCCTTTTTTATTCAATTGTTGTTTAAGTTGCAACTGGATACAAACCAAATCAGCTTTCAAGTGGCCAAATAATACATCACATGCCACAAAAAAAAGTCATGTGAGCTTCCAGAGTGTTTCGGAGGATGCCCATATCTCACTTCTGCATTCTTGACTCAATAAACAGACACCACACCACCCACACGCCTCCTGCATTTGCACTAACACCCTTTACGCACACATTTGTGGCCTAAAAGGCATCAGGCTTCCCTCATACAGTGTGTCTCTCAGTAAAGCTGCTCTTTGGCAGGAGAGGCCAAGGAGGGAGGGGTGTGAGGGGGCCCCAGTTTTCCCAGTGGGACCTAAATACAGAGCTCCGTTTTATGGTTGGACAGGAGGAACACACATCGGCCTTTCTATACTTTGCATTTCCTAAACTCTCAATGCTGTAGGAACCCGTAGGAATGCGGAGGAGAAGGTTGTGCAGCATTGGGTCTAGACAGGGTTATGCTAACAGGACTACTCCTTCCTTTAAATGGTCCTTAGGTGGGGCTGGTGAATCTCTTTACAACAAGTCATTTATCAGAGGAGGAATTTGAACTAACAGCTGGCACAGTGTTTGGGTAGAGGGGCTGAAAGTGAGAGTTCATTACTTCAGAAGATGGAAGTGCTTTGGTGGCATTTTTCACTCTCAGATCCAGTTCTTAATCAAAGTGACACAAATACAGGGCTGTGTTTTTCTTGCACAAGACCGACTCATATATTGTTAGCTTCATTGCATAGTTACATTATTCATTTGCAAATGGGAAAAAAAAAACTATGTGAACAAGTTGAATTCAAGTGTTTATATTCTAACAGGGAGCTGGGATATAAAACACATGTCAGAATATATTTTTATATTTGAATAAATATTATTACATTGGTTAGTTTGCTTTAAATTGTTATGTTTACATCCATCTCCTCAGAGATGGATTTTACGTCATTTCTCTTAACGCTTTTTTAAAAATCCATGACTATTATTTGAAATGTTCTACTAATAAATTTCTAAAATATTTTTGTGCTCTGACTGTAAATAATAATTTTCTACCATAACTAACCATATACTTCACATCTCACTGAGGAAGAAAAATCTTCCATTAAACTTTAAGGAAATATTGATGTTTATAAAGTATAGGGACACGTGTACAGCTATAAGATGTCTTGTTCATGAGGATTTCACAATATTAATCATTAATATATTTGCCACAATATAAAACTATATTTTGTTTTGTATTGTTTTGTTTCCCAGACTCTTGTTAGACCAAAAAAAACAAAGCCTGAATTTGCCGTATCCACATACAGTACTTATGTCCATTTGTGTGTGAGCTAAATATGCTACGAGGGGTTAGGGTTAGGGTTAGGGTTAGGGTGACGAAATGGATTCATATTTTTATGTCTGTCTCGTCTTATCCCTACAGAACGATGGCACATAATGTACTCTTTCAACACAGCCCGAGTACCATCTCAGTTTGTAGCTGAACAAGTCACAGTGTGCCAGATATTTGTCAGTTCCCAAATTATTTCAGACATTACCTCTGCTCACTGGTGTTTCATAGGAGGGGGGGTGGAAAGGGAGATGGGATTTGGGAGTGGCCATGTTGAAAATGTGTTCCCGAGTCCCTGGCAGTTTCCATTAGGAAGTGGTAATGTGTTTAGAAAACAGGTCAAATAAATCAGCGAATACTCCCCTCCACCTCGGTAACTCGAAGACAGAGGACAAAAGCCTCCTTTGGCAGCAGCATCCGTCAGCGTCTCTTTCCAGCAGGTAGACATAATTTAGCATCTTGGCAAAAGTCAATCTGCTGAATGTGAGGCTTATGTATGTGAATTACCTTCATTTACTTGTACATGGTGCAGCAGATGTTCAGGCTGCATGAATGCTATGTTCATTAATAAATATAACTTTGACAGTCTTTCCCTATTTCCACTGTTGCCCAAAATGAATAATTAGCTATTAACGCTATTCGATTCTCATTTCGCCTGACATGAGACCTCAGCCTCAATGGACACTAACATTGAGCTACTGATCTTCTCATCCGATAGGAAACCAGCTGTTTATTGTGTGTGTGTTCAGCTCATTAACTGCCCGCTGTGTATAATTGATGTGACTGTACAGGCTTTTCCTGGGGCAGTTGTCTATCAGTCTGTTTGTCCATCCCAGTCTCTGGAGTATGATATTACAGGGACGGCTGGAGGGAGTGCCTTCATACTTGGCACAAATGTTCACTTGGACTCGGGATGAGCTGATTAGATTCTGCTGGTCAAAGCCAGCATTGAGCTCACAAAGAATGACAATAACAACCTAACATAGCAATTTTTATGTAGGGCATGTGTGGTTTTCTGTTGTTTTTTTTGCCACCGGTATAGCATCGCCCTAACAATAGTTTATTTAGAGCCACTTGGCACTGAAATGCACAAAAAGAGGCTACATAGGGTTTGGCTTTGTGAGGGCATCTTTGATAAATAATTATACAAAGCCTTTTACTGAAAAATAGAAGTACATTGAAGGCTTCAGTATAAAGAGACGTAAGAAGATGGAGTCATAAAGAATCGCAATTGATTTCATTTTAAATCTGTAAATAATAGCAATAAGGCAATTATGCTGTAATGTGCTTATAATGAAAAATTCACACAAATATAAAATGGGATAAAATGATGATCATATTGTTCTGTATTACTTTTTGGGCTGTTACTGAATTGTTGTTTGTGGATGTTTATTAGATGTTTTGCTGAATAATTTCTGCCTGTAGGACATTTTCCAGTATCTGCACTGATGCATCATTAAACTTCTTGATACTGACTTTGAAGGAAAGTGTGGTTAGGTTAATGTTAAATTTAATAGTTTTCAGTTTGACATTCAGTGACTCAGATTTACCCATCTAAGTTTTTATTATCGCTTTCCCTTCTACGTTCATTTCAACTGTTCAACACTTTCGGTTTTTACATGACAGTATTATCAGTTGTTGTCAGAGCATGAAAAATTAAATAAAAACAAAAAATGTTATCCATAGTTGTGATAACGATCATTATATATTTATACATGGATGGTAGTGGTTTCTATTATTGGTACTACAGCTGCAGTAGTAGTACTTGTATTTGAAGTAGTAGATGTGGTGTTGTTTACATAAAATTGGATTTGATTGAAATACCTCAGAAACCTAGAGGCTAGACATTTAAAAGAATTACAATGATTAAATTACTGCAACATGAGGTAAAATTTTAGACATTTTGTAAGTATAGTTGATAGTGTTAATAAAATTAACTTTAAAACAAAATGTGGAGCTCCCAGTAGCATTGAAAAACATGAGTACAATATAATAATAATGGATTGGATTTATATAGCGCTCTTTTGGCCACTCAAAGCACTTCACATTAGTGACCCATTCATTCACTCTCACATGCCACATCTGGTGGTGGTAAACTGCATATGTCACCACACCTGCCCTGGGGCAGACTGACAGAACCACCACCGAACATTCACACACCAGTGTGAGTGGTACTGGAGGCAAGGAGGGTAAAGTGCCTTGCCTAAGGACACAATGGACCGACTTGGACAGAGCGGGATTCAACCCGCTCTACCAACTGAGCCAAACATGTCCCAATACTTTTGTTGATATATTGCATTAGAGACTAACTGAATAATCACCATAGATAAGTTCTCCATGTTGTATGAGCACCGGTAAATAAGTAGGTTTTGAAGGAACGTAAGCTACAATATGTTAATGGTAAGGTAACACAAATGTATCTGTATAGCACACTTCAAAGACTGGGCAATTGACAGTGCTTTACAAAAATGGAAAAGAGACAAGATAAAAACACACAATTAAAAGATAATCAATAAAACATAATTAAAATAAAGTAAAATAGAAGAGAGTGCAGCTAGAACCCTTTCAGTCATTATATGCACAGTTGAACATGTTTAGTGTTTCAGATTTATTAACTCTGACTCAGGCATTACGTTCTACAGATATCCACAGTCTCCTGCTCAACATTATCCATAATTTATCAGCCCATAACAGTCTAAACTTGTAGAACATATTTCACATTTGGCCAGATGCTGAATTGAGGATACTTAATCCCGGGTGTGCTCCTTCAACCTGAGCTGACTGCATTGATCATCTTGAGCTTTGTCAACTCATCACTTAAACTGCACATTAGAGGTGAAAGGAGTGACTCCAACGGTAGAAAACTTATCTTAGCCTCCATCTTGTCTTTTGCTCATTTTCTGCTGATTTGACATTTCATTGCAGGTTCAAATTTGACTATAAGAAGCTATTGGTATGTATGGTGTGAGAAATCTGTCATGTATAAACACCAATAAATCTAAAACCCCTCCCTTGGGGGGTGCCAGACAACTTCAGGGGAGGCGCAGCGTGAGGAAAAAAATAAACCTGACTTTAAAAAAAAAACAAAGTCTAATCATCTCCAGCAGTTAACGACAGTATGCAACCATGTAAACCATGTAAACATATTGAAACTAAGCAGCAAAGTCTAAAGGCTGAGCCGCAGAAGTTTTGTGAAGTGAAGTTTAATGAATTCAAATGCACAAAGGTGTTAAAATATGGGGGGGGGATGTTAAAAACTTTCACAGATTCAAAAACTGTTAAAAACCAACAAAAATTTTAAGATGACTTTAAAAAACATGCATAGATGTTGAAATTTATTTTTAAAAAAAAACCCACAAATGTTAAAATGAGTAAAAAGAAGTTGATGTTATATATAGATAGATAGATATATAGATAAATATATAGATTTTTAAATTTGTTAACAAAAATAAAGATGTCAATAAAATGTATTGTTGAAACGTTTTTTAAACTTACACGTACAGCGAAATAACAGAAATAATAATGCGGGGCACAGCTAATTTGAGTTATTTTTGGAGGCTTACTCTCCCACACGTTGAAAACACCTGATCTGTGCTGTACAATGTACATCCCAATGTCTTAAACTCATTCCATCGTGAATGTCAGCGATTTTAAGATATACTCACTTGAAGTCTGTTAGCTTAGCATGTAGCTACTATATTTTCTAGACATAATAATGTGCATCAATCCTCCTTGTTGCAGCATCTGACTAGAAGTTTTACATATTTACATCATTTGGTTTGAAATTATTACAGAATTGACAATATCTACATGAAATAAACACAACTCCACATTTTCCTTTATGTAAAGCTACAGTGTTTGCATTAATTATCTAGCCTGCTGCGACCTAATTCATCTTGCTGATGTTTTATAATGAAGCATCTATGGAAATCACACTCGCTACACATCAGAGTTCAGAAGCCTCATCGCTGACAGGCTCATGGTAATTGGTCATCATTATTTCTTCAGCACCATCACTAAACTAAACCTAAAAATTTAATTGCAGACATGCACTAAAATATTGCTATAAAAGGACTGAAATTAACCTTTACAACATTAATGCTACAAACCCAGAGTTTAACCCTTTTAGGATTTTAACAAACCTATCTCTCACTAGCTGCATTTCCATTACAGTTTTTCACAAAACAATAGCAATATTCCTATAAAATTTCGACAAAGTATATTTGCGCTTTGAATGTGTGTCCATTGACGGTTGTTTTAGACAGGAGCGTCGTAACTCTTGTGAAATATTTCACTGGTGGAAGATGAACTTTTCGATGTCTTCACGGCATGCTTCATTTCTCTGCCGTTTCCTGTATAAAATGGTAGCTATGTTTTTCTGGTGAATTATTTCAAGAAAAGTCTCCGTCTCCTCCTCTGTCCATGTGTATTGCACCATTTTCACACAGAGAGAAGTGATCACGTGATTATGTATGTCAAGTCTTGTTACATAATTGCCAAAAAAGTGTTTCCATTGCGCTTTTGCGATATATTAAAATATCGAAAAATCTGAAAAACCACCTCATGAAAGCGTAAAAACTTTTTAGCGATATTTCAGTGTTTTTAATCAAAATTCAGGTGTTTCCATTACCAGTTTTTATAGTGCTATTTACATTTTGCAAATTTCCAAAGGTAATGGAAACGCAGCTTCAAACTGCACTCTGCTGCTCCAGGCTCCACCCATTTTCACCCCTCCTCCACAGACAATGTAGGCCTCTACCATAATGTGTTATATAGTGTTAGAAAGCTCAGAATCTGAGTTTTGTGTACCATTTGTATTTTGTGAATAGCACAAATGGTTCATAAGTCTTGATAATTTGAATGCCATGAAGTGCAAAATGTAACACCAGAGTGACAGTCATCGTTAAAGCGTTAATGCAACCTTGTAAAATACCATAATTACTCTGCGGGCCACTTGAAACCAATGTTGGTTGACCTGATCCATTTTGACTTGTTTGTTTTCTGCTCCAGAAATCTTCATTAAAGATTGATTAAAGTTCTCCCATGTTGTACCAGCGGTGTGATATTCCTAAGTTATATTATTGACTGCTTCTGAAAAGAACTGCACAGTTATTTATGAGTCCAACTACTGACTTGCTCTGTGTGATTGGTTGGAAATGTTCCACCCCATGTTCAGAACAAGAAAATGTAGGATTTCAGGAATATGAGTCATGTTCAATTGGTGGCTAGAATAAGCCTCGAGGACTGTCTAGTAATTTCCTGAAAAAGTATGGCCTTGTTTTCATTGGTTTATATCTTTTCTGTTTTTTTTTTGTTTTTTTTATTGTAATGCTTGACTGAAATGAAAATAAGAAATACATTCAAAAAGCACCTTAGGCAGTTTTTGTGTCAACCTCTTTGAACTCCTACCACAGAGCTAGAGCTAATACGTGTCTGAGTGATTTGGACCAGCTGTTGTCAGTTCTTTGTGCGTCTTGGTCACATTAACATGTTGTCAGTCTGTGTGTAATTAGCAATCACCAAAGACATCACACTTTAGCTAATACTTTGGAACAGGGGTGTCAAAGCTATTATAGTTCAGGCCCATTTGGTCTCCAATTAAATAATATAAAACTGACAAATCCATACTTTTATTCATGTTTAGTGCAAAAAAAGTAAAATGAAATTCTGAACATATTTATATACATAAACTATCTTTTTTACAGAAAATATCCCTAACCCTAACCCTAACCAACTGACATTTTTTAAGGAAACCAGGTCCAATTATAACAATATGATGCTTTGGTTTATTAGTTACATGATGTGCATTACAATTTACAGAAAACCGTGGACAAACAGACAGAATATAAAAAAAAAAAATACATATGCTTCTTAAAGTAGTTCAGGTTATTTATATTTTCTTGTGAAAGAAGGGTTTGTAAATCAAAATATTTTCATGTAATGGGACTTTCATCCTGCTAAAATAAAAATAAAAGTTTGTAGTTTTCATAATTTGTAGGTTATTATAGTATTATGTTACTGGTCTGATCCACTTTAGATCACATTGGTCTGAATGTGGACCCTGAACTAAAATTATTTTGACATCCATGTTATTTCTAGATTTCACAAATTCATCCTGTAGGCTGCATTGGAAACTTTAGGACACTGGTTCTGACCTATAGGCCGTAGGTTTGATATCTTAGATTTAGACTGAGCTCCTTTGTCATATGTAAAAGGGTGTTGTATCTTTAAATATCTTTAAGGCTTAAAATGAATGATATGTCCTTTGTTGGTAAGTGTTATGACCTTTTTCTGGCTAGAAATAAACAAAATTAAATTAAATTGGGTGGTGGCCATTTTGAATCATCCAATATGGTGGCCCCTTTAAGAATTCGCTTTGACTCCCGGCAGATTTGAGTTCAGCAGAACCAGATGTACCTCTGTACCAATTTTCATGCTTGTGCATTAATTTGCATAATTGTTCCCCTTACATTCCTGACTATTTGGCATATCTGCCTCATAGAACCGTGTTATGAATGTGAAACATTCCATGGCACGAGCAGTGATCAAACAATGCTCCCCACAAACATGAGAAGTGAGGTCCGTGTGACATTGTTCGATGTTTCGATAGTCACAGTCAGGGAAACTTCATGGAACAGCTGTCAGGGTCACAAACCACTTGTTTCGAAATGACTTGGGCATCAAACATCCCAGCATCAAGTTGGTCCCCATAGATACTTCTGTGCCTCTGCTGCCAAAGTCCTACTCAGTGGTTCAGCCAGTAGAGTTGTCAAGCAATGATTTGCATTTCTCGTACTCCAGATCTCAATAATTTGTTCAACTCTGCTGTACAAATTTGAAATAGCTGATGCTCGATGCCAACAAAAATGGATTTTCATTGTGTTTATATTGTTTTTCATCAGCTCTTTAAAAAAAAAAAAAGGAACTTTTTGTAGTTGGCCCAGAGTCCTGCACGGTTCTGATTTTGACATACTGCAACCGCCCGTACCCGTCATGTTTAAACTCGTATCCGACCCGTTTTCCGACGGAAAAAAAAAAAAAAAAAATCTGCACCCGAACCGACTCGCTATAAATGAACCCGATATCCGACCCGAACCCGAAAGAAAATGTCAGATAGCCAAACTTAAATACAAACATTTATTGCCACGAATATACTGAACAGTGACATAACCAAGGCAGAGCCAAATAAAAATGTTGTTAGCCTTTTAGCCTATGAACCACAAATTAGACCCGCGATCACCCACGTCCGACCCGAACCGAACCCGTATCTGACACAGCACAACATTTTTCACCCGTTTACTGAAAATTTGCGGTTCACCAACGGGTTACCCATGGGTACCCGAACCCGTGCAGGACTCTGAGTTGGCCATTTTGAATCGTCCAATATGGCGGCACCGGCACAGATTTGGACTCAGCTTGTCAAAAACTACCTCTGTACCAAATTTCATACTGGTGCATACATTTGCACAATCCCTTATCAGAACTCTCCTAACAGCCTCGACTATGAACAGTTAGTCTCTATTTGCATGGGATGAGTATAACCTGAGGATATTCAGTGATTTTAGAAAAGTTTTGCATATATTTTCACAGTGTATTTACTCTGGATGTCAGAATACATTTACTGACATTCGATCCCGAGATACAAAGTCAAGGCTCATTTTAAAAAACACACACATACAGATAACTGTTGAAAGAGAAAAATGTTTATGTGATTTCTACTATACATGTTATTCTTCTGCTCATTCTGAAAGATTTCAGTGTGTTCTTTCACTGCATGGTTGTTGCATGAGCCTCCTAAATTCACACCCCAAAGGCTTTTAAAATGTAAGTTTTATTTCCTGGCACAGCCTCCACAGGCAAAACAAATGTGCTGAGGAAACTAAAAAAACATTGTAAGTCAGCCCAAATCACAGATGTTCATTTGCACAGACCTATTATCAGAGGACATCTGATTTTGAGGGTGGAATTATACTCTATAATTTACATAAATTACATATTTGCATGACTAGATCACATACAAACTCTACAAGGATCACAACTACCCAGAAGTCCAAAAGTAATACTAGTCTTTCATCAAAGAGTCCATTAAAGACAGACTTAATAATCTGCATTAGTAATCCCTTCAAACATCTCCCATGAAACTACTTATCACATTTATTGATCATTTATATGTCTCTCTCTTTGAACACATCTCAAAGTGTGTTCAAAAAAATTTTTTTTTGGAGAAATGTTGATTTTTTTTTTTTTTCTTTTTAATGAATTTTTGAATTATTAAAATGTGCCTTTCCTTCTAATGGTCCATATTATGATGGTTTATAACCTGCAAATTGTTTCAGATATCTATATAGTTCCAAATTCCTTCCACAAATTCATTTAAAAGATAAAGCGCGATGAAAACGTATAACCCCTTTGGCGGAGGAAGCTAACATTTTATCATTTTTTTAAAAATTCTATGAAACAGTGCATGCTCAGAAGGGAGCATTTGGATTTGGAGACTGGAACAATACTGGAGTTCAATGACTTAAGAATAGTTCTTAATGCAATATTTCACAAATGCATGGGGTGTTTGAAATCTCTTTTCCACCACTGTGTATGTTGTGCTGTGTACTTAGATTGAATTAGTTGAGTTCACCTCCAGTCAAAGCACCACCCAATTCTGTTAGGAGTTTGATTTCCTGCATTCAGACCACAGGACTGGAACATAAAACACAACCTTACAACCTCACAAACTGGGGATTGATTCAGATACAACAGGACATTGAAACAATTTTTTTTTCAAAAGACACAACAACAAAACTACACACTTCAAGTATACTGCCATGAAACTATACCATTCATATTCAATACTGTCAACATGTGGAAAATGTTACACACAGTAACCAGTAACCACAGGTTGTATGAAATGAAACACACTTTAGTTTTTGCTCCTTTATTCTACACAGAGCTTTTTTAGTGTCTGAAGCAGACCTCTGGGGCCAATATAGCTTCTAGTAGGTATTGTTTTTGACATCATACACCTGTATTTGGCAGGCATACAATGTGTCATGCATTAGTGATGTGGACCATGCAGGGGATGAATACATATGGATACCACATTGACTGAGGCTCCATGTCAGGGTGACGTGTATGAAGACAGAAGGTTGAGTCAAAATACATAGAAAACATAGAAACATAACAGACTGAGTAGACAGAAATAGTATTTTCAGTAACTAATGGTTGTTTAACACCTTTAAACTTCACATGTTTTATTGCCAAACGTGGATGCTAATTGGATTACCAATTGTGTGCTTCCAAAACATGGATTCTTCCTGCCTGTTAAATATTGCATGTTTCTGTCATTACTTTCACAGCACAAACATGAGGTATTTTCCATTATCTGATCTGAATATATCCAGGCTCTCATATTGTAGTAGCACATACTCATTCTATAAGACAGAATATGCATTATGCAATGAAGGGATTTTTTAAAAAAGAGTTTATTCCACTGTGATGTTCACTGACCCTTTTCATGGCAGACATTTTAGGTTGTTTTTTTTATAGCAGGAAAGGTGCAGGTGGTTGTGATAACATTAAAGATGGCTCTGCTCCATGTTCAGCAAGTGGCCATGCTGATCCTAAAGCCCTGGAACAGAGAAACCTCAGAACATGGACTTTTTTAATTATATCAGCTACACTTGTTTGCTCTCTGCCTCAACACATTCCCTTTTAATATTGTTTTTCTGTGTTTACTCAGAATAGACTCCAGCTTTACGCAGGGTAACTGTGTCCTCTGACTGTGATGCTTTGCAATCTGATGCCAGCCTGAAAGCTCATCCGTGTAAATGTAGATCAAGATCGTTCCTAGTTTGGCTTCTCAACATAACCGGACCTTAACTAGAGACTCTGGCTTATGTTTCTGTTCCTCCTCAGCCCACACAGTCTGATAGAAGTCATTTTAAATACAGAAAATAGCATGATGTGGACTGCCAGAAAACAGTTTTATGTAGCATTACAAGAGCACTGGAGTAGATGGAGCTGTGGTAAAACAAAGCAATAAAAAAAAATCATTATCATTCACATGCAATGTTATTTTTTTCACACTGTCAATTTTTAACCTTTCAATGGCTATTTTTGAACACTTCGATGTGTTGTACGGCATTTACCCATATAAAGACGGCCATTGTAACAGATAGCCTGAGTTTCTTTGTCTTTTTTTTTTTGCATTTCTTTTGCATGTTTTTTCAGGAAGTTAACTTTCAATACCTGTCCATTAATTATCTTTATGATATGTAATAAATGCTTAAAACAGTGTGTTAGAACAAAAATGAGTTCCATTTTAACCATATTTTTTTTTTATGAAATGCAACTATACATGTTCATAACAGAATTTCATGACAATACAGAAATAAACTTTCAACTACTTTCCATACGTTCAAACACTTAGTTGGACTGGATCATTCCATGTCCATGTTCTCCTTGTTTTGAGTTCTTTATAGTAGTTTTTGTTTTTGTGAGTCTGTTCACTTTTTGTGTATTTATAGACCGAACCCCTCATTTTCACTGATAAAAATATTTATCATCTGATTGAAATACAGACACTACATCTATAAAGGCATAAGAAAAGACATTAGTAGTACATTGTAAAACAGCACCATCGCTATTTTATACAATTCTTTACAAAAAATCCCCTATAAAACACCAGTGAAACCCTGATAAAATTCATAAAAATCTCCCATCTCCCATTTTTTTTACCACCTTTCCTCCCTATTCAGCTTCTTTCTGCTCTGCTCATTTCTACCTCACCTCCACAGGCAATGCAGGCCTATATCATAAAGTGTTACATAGTCTTAGGAAACTCACAATATTAGATTTTGATGCCATCAGACCTTTGTGAATAGTACAAATGGTTCAGAAATGTCAGTAATTTAAATGTTGCAAAGTAAAAAAAAAAAATGGAGCACCGGAGATACAACTGACTTTAAATGTTTAAAAATGATATATCCTGTGTTTTTCATTTGTAGACAGTGCAGTGCATGTCTTAGAGTTATTTAATTAATGTGAAATCTGTCAGTGTATTAACATGAACATAGACTGTTGTCTCTGTATGGTGTTTTGAAGAGCCCATCATGGGACAGAGGCATCACTGATTTATGACTAATTGCTTTCACCCATTACATGTTGTCAGTTATTTATTTTGTTGAAAGGTCAGACTTCATTACTGATGCATCCTGTTTCCACAGCGTCCGAGACTGTCGGGGAACGCAGCAGTGGACAAAAGTCTAGGAGGAGTCCTCTGCAGACACTTTATGACGGTGACCAGGTTCGTCTCATAACTCCAGTCCTTATCGAGGCCATTGCTATACTTTTCTACACACAGTAATACACTTTGTGGACAAATATATACCTTTTTTTAAGGCTTACTTTTGCGTTTTTGGTAAAATATGCACATGTCTCAGGGTTGCCCAGTTTAGAGCCATGATTGAAAAATTTCAGATGGGCCTTTCGTCACGGCTAATGATGGATGGACAATTGGTCCTCCTTCCTACTACGCTCTTGGCAGTGAAGCCTTAAATGGCTGGAAAGTGTTGGGAAAAGCCCAAACACCTGGCAGACAGCAGTAACCACAAATTAGCTTGGCCCAGTTTTTAATGATAAACATAATGATTTTCCAACATCCTACAGTCTCAAACAGACTACCTGGGTATTTATGGCAATTTACTCCTCCTGTGGGAGAATTACTTAAGTAAAGTTAAATCAAAGCAGCTCTGGAAGTGTTTTTTTCCGGGAGGCTTAAACGTCAGATTGTACAGGTTTTTGCTTCTGTCAGTAGCGACGGGGCTAGAAATGATCAATTAGATCTGGAATAAAAGAATACCACCACAATGTGAAGCAACTGTAGGCATGTCTTAAAGTGTAATACCACTGACTAGAGGTGTTCCAATATGATATTTACCTCCGCCGAGGAGGTTATGTTTTTGCCAGAGTTTGTTTGTCAGTCTGTCTGTCTGTTAGTTAGCAAGATGGCTTGATAATATATGCTGTTAACTGTTGCATTTCTAAAGAGGATTATGTTGCTCCAGAGTGAAGTATGCAACCTCCTCCATGAGGTTTACATTATCCTTTTGTACTGCAGCCATGGTTCAATTCATCTTCGTTTTCCACCTTGCCCTGTGAATATTTTACCATATGACTCACTGTTCTGATTGTAGACTGCTGGTAACTGTGTATCTCAGAGTTTAGCCATTGCTACAAGTCATGAAGGTGAACAGACTTATGTACATCTGTATCCTCAGCCAGTACCAGATACATTTATTTATTTAACCTTATAAAACCATTTGAATTATATTTGCTACATCAGATTCTGAGGCTTTTATCTTATCAATAATTTTCAGTACTTTCCATAAAAACCTGTTCTGTATGACCTGATGCATGTTTTCTGCCCCCAGGGTGGATTATCACCCCACTGTAGCCCCCACTCTACCCTTTTTTTAAAATATGTCCTCTCTTGTTAAATCAACCGACACACATTGTGCAGAACAGTCTTTCATAATTTTCAAAAAGTTACATTAAGATTATCCATGTTATTGTTCTCTTTCATGTACTTTTTGATTGATTCTTTACAGTTCATTTAAATGGAGTTAAAAATGTGTATAAAATTTAACACTGCAGGAATAGTACTATATAAAAATACCCAATGTATCAAATGTGCTCCAAAAATCTAGCATAAAATTATATGGTGACATTTTTTGTTTGGATTTTGGTACAAACTGTATTAAAAACAAACAAACCAAATAAAACAAAAAAAAAACTGTAGGTAATTCTTTGATCAGTTAGGTTTTACAGGATTAATATTAAGAACTGTTAAATAAAACATATCCCAGTGGGGTTCTTTTAGTACCCCTCTAGACCTCACAAATGCATCATTATAACACTGCTATCCATATTATCACTGCTGCTACATTATTCAGACATTTTTCATTGTGAAAAATCTCGCCAGTCTTTACTTTAATGAGGAATGACATCACTGTCTCTGGAAAGATTTAATGCAGACCATTTGCTTGAGTTGAATATTAGACCAGAGTATCACATCATTAGGAAAAAACAATACACCATATTTCCATAACACCATTTTCTGCTCATTTTGTAAGCATCCTATTAGAAAAGTGTTATGGAAATGGTAAAATTTGGAAAATGAATAGATGAAAACCCCTTTTTATGAAGATCTCATGACTAATCAGATGCTTTCCATCTTTAAAATGGCATGAAAATAAGGCTGTTTGTATCCTCACGTAGTGTGGATTAATGAGACCAATTTATTCTTCAATTTCTCATTAAAAAACATGACAACACCGTAAAGTTTTATTTCCCCATACCAGTTCAAGGAAAATTAGTTAATTAGCATTTTCTTTTTGCTAACATTTGTAAAGGCCATTTCAGATTCCCTCGGCAACTATGCGAAAACACAGATATTGTTAGTCTTCTTCACCTCCTAAGGCTTTTCCACATTCCTTCAGTGTAAAAAGTAAGTTTTGCTGCATAAATGATGTCTGTGCCCAGGTTCACTGTGGTTAAGATGTTGAGTCAGATTTTACTAGATTTGAAACAACAGTATTTAACTCGATAAAATGATGAAAACATACAATCAGAATCAGAATCAGAAAGAGTTTTATTGCTTTTGTTCGTATAGTACATATGTAGTGTACAACTAGGAATTTGTCTCATTAAACACTTTATATTCACTTAGGTTTTTAGTGTAGTATGTTTATGACCAAATTCACTTCCCCTCTTTTGGCCGTTGTCGGTTGAAAACATCTATTGAATCTAAACCTATGCATTTTATCTCATCTAAATGTCTACAGATGAGGTTTGTAATGAATTTGTTCAAACTAGTCCAATCAAGTGACATGAAAATGCAGACATTATTTTGCGCCTGCTAGATCAAATCGATTTTAGATACTAAATCGATATTGACCCTTGGTATCTAATTAGATACTAAGTTGCTGGAAAATCGATTTTTGTTTTTATGGCGCGTCGCCGCTTTTTTTTGTAGCGGGTAACGTTAAGAATTCTAAACAGGCATCAACGCGGTCAGCTCTGGCACAGCCTTAATGCCGGCTTGTAAATTAAAGTCTCTTTTTTTCTCCAGCTGCCTCTGACAGCACACGGGATGATGCCAGTGCGACCACAGACCTATACACTATTTCTATAGGTCTGTGATTGCGACCATCTGATGCAACTTTGCTTTTAAAGGCCTCGATATAGTCGAACCTCTATGCGCGCGAGCGGGAGCCAGGCGGTAGCACATTGTATCACGTTACCACCACGGAGGCCACCGTGAGCATGTCAGCCTATCATTTTTGACGTGTGCGCTGCTAGTCCCGCAAGGGGTCCGCGGTGGTCACATGATGCAATACGCTGCCGCCCGCGCTCATAATGCGCGACCATAAAGAGGCTTGCAGTTAGAACTGCAGAAGGGCTTGAGCAAAAAGATAGGCCTACCTTAACTTGCCAAGAGATAGGCATGCATTTATTCTGCACCCGCACTCACTACCTTTTTTTTAGCAGTCCATGGAGGAAATTTTAAAAGGCATCCCTCACATCTCCAGTATCAAAATTAGTATCGAGTATGGAGTATTATCCTTAGTATCAGTATCGAGTTGGAAATTTTAGTATCGTGACAACACTAAGTGGAAGTAGACACTTTACATGTACAGTAGAGCTGTTCAAACACGTAGAAGTTCTTCTCAAGCTGGCTTTAGTGAAGTAGTTCAGTCATGACAACTGAACTCTGACACACTTATATGTCTTTGTTTAAAGGCATAATACACTGTCAGTCATGTTGCAGCCTATAATATTACTCATGTATATCCCACAGCAGTAAAAGTTTAGATAAGCATCTGTTCCTTACAGTTACTCTGATCCCTGCTGAACTTTGTCTTTGGTTATTGTGATTTTTTTTTAATGTTAGAGAACGCTGCTTTCATGTTCTTTTTACCGGTATGGGGGGGGGGGGGCCCAGACATCTTTGTTTAATTATACAAGTGACATTTATTAGGGAAGGATTTATGGGTTTGTACTGACAATGTCCAATTCCAGTTAGGGGCCTGAGTAACATTAGTAGAGCAGCAGCAAAGATAACAGAACAACAGGAAATTATACACTTTATCTCTACAATCACATACATCTTTTTTTCCCCTTCATGTCTAAAGTTATGGAGACCTTGAAGAAGGGTTTCAGTTTGACATGATATTACTTTTATATTAATGAAGACACTGGAGCGTATAGGGCCTGTAATTACATCAGTCTGTTGTCTTTGTATTGGCGTCATCAGCAGATTCACCCTGATTTTATCATCCCAAATGTCTTGGCCTGTCTGCATTGTTCACTTTATTAACTTTAATGTAACTGAGTGCAGAGATGCTTGTTTTAGTGGTTTATCCTGTTGTGTTTGACTAAAATCTGGAATTAAAATCGATTTTGCTGGGTTTAACCTCTTTGATTTTTCACAACATGCCTCCTTCTGCGAATGCTGAAATTATTTTTTTTTATTGTAGAACACATAATAATTAAGACAAAAAACACACAGAAATCAATACTAGTAGAGAAACTGCAATTACTGCTGAGTCTCAGGGGGATATTTCTCCATTAAGATGTTTACACACCAGTAGTTTTAGTCCGTCTTAATCGAACCATTCTTTATTTTCCACCCAGAGGCAGTTCATTATATCAGGGGTGAAAACAGCAAGAACTCAAATGAAACCTGGAGTTCTGAGTTTGAGGTGGGAACATGATCCGATCCAACTACAGTACCAGGTGAAGTTGAACCAAACATCTATAGGTGTGAAAGTGCCTGTAGCTCAGCAGATCCAGCCTGGGGAAGTTTGATCCATTCTTCAGGGTAAATGTACAACAGTTTTGTTCCAGTAAGATGAGTTCTGGTAATTTCAACACATTCACTCTTACCTTTAATCCATTCCACTGGAGTTATAGGAGGATACACCCACCATCAATGAAAACTTTACACTTGGTGTTTTTATCGTGGGGTAGGGTAGGTAGGGCTGCACATTATTGGCATAACTTGTGAAAAAGGTGTACAGCATGGCAATAACAGGAAGGCAGTCAGAGAGAGCAGACCTCCACCAAGGGTTGATATTGTGTCATACTGTATGACGTCAAAACATGACGTGATGGAGCCATAAGTGTTGACCCATCTGATGTACGAAGGTGACACGATGTGAATGCAATCCTGAGATATTACCACTGATGTGTTTTAGCTGGTGACCTTTGGTGTGACCTTGACCTTTGACCTTCATCGATCAAAATCTAATGGCTGCTTCCTTGACCCATTATCGATCATTCCTGAAATTTTCATCAAAATCCGTTCAGAACTTTTTGTGTAATCCTGCTGACAGACAAACAGACAGACAAACAGACCCCATTTTAATACCACCTTGGTGGAGGTAATAACAGAAGTGCCACAGTACCACCATGTAAGAGCTTTAACAAAACACTATTCCATTACTTGTCTGGTTTGGTAAATACTGTACCCAAAATAAAATCTTTAATTATGACTACCCAGGTCTTGTCCAAATTTTGGTCTGAAAATATTCAGATCTTTTCAACATTAATAACATGTATACTTGGATTCAACCAGCAGCAGTAATATTATTTCATGTTAGAGTCGTAGAGAAAAAAATCACTCTGGTACCCCATTGTGTGTTAAACAGAAAGTTAATGGAGAAAAAAACAAACCTGAAAATAAATGACTGTACGTCTGTAATATGAATTTGGCACACTCCATTTATCAATATAATGATTTTTTTTCTCAATGTATTGTTCAGCCCTATTGTGAAAGCACTACATCTGCCGTCATTTTTATCCATTTCTTCTGACATCAATGAAACAGTCCTTATAATGCTCCATATTTAGGTGGTTTATAACATGTATATGCTTAGAGATATCAATGTAGTTGCTACTGAGCACCATTAGAAGTAATATATGGGCTTTAATTTGAATCCATGAGGGACCTTAAAGGGTCAAACTGAACGTTACCAATGTCAACATTGTACATCATCTATCCTCATTGGGACAGTGTCTAAAAATTTTGTTCATTTAATTATTTTAGAAATTTACATTTTTGATGCAAAAAAAAATCTCATCAATTTTTCAGCCAATCACACAGCAGCATTCAGCGAAGGTCACATTTCAGTAGTTGTAAAGATGCTCACAGCTGTTAAAATGAACTGATAAATCATCAGTCAAATAAGTATTTATTACAAAAAACATTAAGTGTACATTTTCATTGATGCTGAGTATATGTAGGTTCTAGTGTTGTTGTTCTAGTCTGTTGTCCATGTTTCCTTCCATGCCAACAGTCAGTTTATTTCAAACATGCAACAACCAACAAGGTAATCCTCCTTTAGCCCCAAGAAATAAAACAGATAGCAAGAAAGCATGATAACTTACGCATATATACATGATATACATAAATATGACTTCATTTACATATTTGAAATGTATCTCTGTTGTGTGGCGTGACCTCCACCACATTCTCACGGTCATGTAAATGCTGTGAACTACGTTTAAACCTTTAAACCTCATCAGTTTAAAGGTTGGATCTGATATTAATTAGTGTTTTTTTAGTTAGAGAGGGTGGAGATGTATATTCACACATTCTCTGGGGCTTTATTTAATTCGCCTTCAACAGTTTCATCCACAACATAATCCGCATAAATATCAGTTCAGAGTCCTTGGTGTGTGATAAAATGGACAAACTCCATGTTTTTGAGTCACTGTATGCTGTAATGGAGATGTACCCACAGATGCATCACATAGAATGTGTTCTGTAACACATGGTTCCAGTTAAATCTCCCTGTGAGGAGAAGGAAGGAGGACCTGCCAGAAAATAAAGCAGCTCCAGCAGACATCATTTACTTTTAATTGCTTGTGTTATTTTCTTTGCTCTCCTTTGCTTAATGGTTTCCCCAAATGGAGGAATCCGCTAAGCTGTTAGAATATAAACAGGCCGTTGGTGCGATTAACATGTAATTCATTTAGTTATAGACAATTACACAGAAACTGTTTGGAAGAGGTTTTGTACAGATTTTTTTCTACTTTATTTATTGTAGACCTGTTTTTTTTTTCTTTTCTTAAAATCTCATCATGTTAGGAAAAATATACAACCTAAAATAATTAATCCGTCCAAGGGTTGTGATGTTCAAACAGTTACAGCTGCAGTTATTGTTTTGTTTCTTTTGCTTCTGTCAACTGTTTAATTTCCCTAAGGGTGGAATCCATTATCTTATCTGCTTCTACAGTATATGTTAATTAACCAACTGACCTCCCAATCGAAGTGAATTGTACCAGTGTTGGTGTTTATTCATCGTACTATGAATGATTTACAGAGATGTTTGTCTTGCGGTGCGTCGTGATGCTATTTCCATAATTTTATAAATAGAACTAAATCCTGCATGAGGATGAGGCAAAGGGATTAAAGTCTGAGGTGGAAAATGGTTTCATATACACGTCTTTAAGGTTCTGCTCAGAGAGGGCTCAGTGTTGGCGCCAATCCTTGATGTTCCAACATCGGCGTGGAAACAGAGCACCACACACAGCGTCAGGCACAGAGTCAAACTCCGACCGCTGCAGCGTCCACTTTTATGAACCGAGTAAATAAGGTGTTTGTGCCATGAGGAGGCCAAGCTGAACTGGCTGACCCTCTACTTTTACTGAAGCAGCGCTGAGTCATTAAGTATCTGTAAATGTGTCCAGGTCCTTCCTCACACTACCATGACTTCGCCAATCTTTCCTCCATCATCTGAGCCATTTGGGTTTTCTCAGTCTAGACTGTACGGACTTAAAACTGCTGGCAATGCTGTTTTAAATCATTCCTGGTGGTGGTAATCCTGTGGCTCTAAACATATTTTGGCTCTTAACACTCTTTTTATGGGACATTTTTCATTTTAACAACATACAGAAACAAATAATACATCAACATAGGCCGACTAGAACATAAATAATAAACAGGTCCTGTTGTTTCTTCTTCTTCCACTTCTCTTTGAGGGACTGTGGGATGTGATCTGGAACAAGAACATGATCACGAACACGTTGATCAAGAACATTCCATAGGTCCTCTATTGGTGACATGTCTGGAGAACATACAGCCCAGTTAAAGACAGGAATCTGTTCTGCTTCCGGGAGCTGCAGACAGATTCCGGCAGACATCCATTCCTCAAACATTCCAATGGCACATTCCTGCCGGATTTGTCACATCTGTGGCATGATGACATCTGAAGAACTTTGTCATTTTGCTGTGTCTTCTATTGTCCCCAGTGTCAAAAGTGTCCTGTCAACGCTGTCTGAGCAGCATTTGGACATGACACATCTATGTTGTGGATGGAATCACTGAACATGTGTGCACTTACAGAGATGGGCATAAAGTTTGTTTACAAATCAAACTAATTGTTTTACAAGCTCGAGCCATCATGAGCTCATTTTGGTCCGTGCATCTCTCAAATACTGTACATGGGTTGTTTATATTTGTGCTCAGTAAAGATGACGTAGTATTCACATTTCAGCACCTGAACTTAATGTTACAGTTACCACAGGTCACATTGCTCACAAAAACTGAAGCTGGGTACTTAATAATGTTTGTTTTTCTTGTTTCAGGTTGAGTCTGCGGTACAGGCCATCCATCAGGGCAGACGGGAGCTTTTGGAGGAGGCCTGTCGCTCCTACACCCGTAAACGTAGAGTCCTGATCCCAGAGGACCTCAAGCATGTCATTGTGGACGACCAGCACGGCCTCTTGTACTGCTATGTTCCCAAAGTAGCCTGCACCAACTGGAAGCGGGTCCTCATGGTGCTGACGGGCGTCGCTGGCTCCCACCAAGACCCGCTGGCGATCCCCGCCAATGAGGCTCACGTCCCAGGAAACCTCCGCACCCTGTCAGAGTACTCCACCTCCCAGATCAACCAGCGCCTGCGCTCCTACCTGAAGTTTGTTTTTGTGCGGGAACCCTTTGAGCGCCTGGTGTCGGCGTACCGCAACAAATTCACACGAAGCTACAACACGGCTTTTCATAAACGATACGGCACAAAGATAGTCCAGCGCCACCGGCCCAACCCCCAGCCCGAAGCTCTGGAAAAAGGAAATGACGTGTCCTTCGAGGAGTTTGTGTACTACCTGGTGGATCCGGCCACACAGCGGGAAGAGCCCTTCAACGAGCACTGGGAGCGCGTGCACTCGCTGTGCCACCCCTGCCTCATCCACTACGACGTGGTGGGCAAGTACGAGACGCTGGAGCAGGACTCCCGCTACGTTCTACAACTGGCCGGTGTCGAAGACCAGGTCAGCTTCCCCTCATCGTCAAAGAGCACCAGGACGACAGGGGACATGGCAGCACAGTTCTTCCACAATATCAGCCCTTTCTATCAGAAGAAGCTCTACAACCTGTACCGCATGGACTTCCTGCTTTTTAACTATTCGTTGCCAGCTTATCTTAAGTTTAGATAAGGCTGGAACATCCCTCATTCATTGAGCAACAGAGCTCAGACTTGTAAGACTTACTTGTGGAGACTATTGCAAATACTGCCTTAAAAGCATCCGAAACCCAACCCTGCAGCACATGGATTTGTCAAACAGACACAAACTGTTGTGCACATAAAGGAGAGAACATTTGATCATAAATGGAAGATGTTTTACTTTAAGCGCATCATCCTTTATCTGGGAATATGTGAAGTACCATTTACCTTTTTGGTTTGATTTCTGTTGTTGTCTGCTGTTTAATGTGTGTGACAGATGTCTTCCCTCCATCCAGAGGAAGGTGCAGTAGCATATGAACAGTGTTTAGACCTGTTTAGACAGTGAATGTCTCTAAATGTATGTGCCTTCAATCACAGGCCTTATGGACAACTTTTGTTACTGTGACTTTCTTTTTGTACTGTAGTCAGAGACTTTAATGTAACTATAATATTGTTTAATTTATTGCCATTTCTGACTTTTTAAAGGAGAACTCTTTAATCTTGGTGTATTCCACATAACGATGGCTGCTGTGGCTCTAATAGTTGTGCTGATGTTTCGCTGACTCACAGATACAAGTTTCTTCAGGTAATGGATTACTATTTTATTCCCTGCTTTCGGTTTGTTAATTTTCTGTAAGGGTTCATAATCCACAGGATAATTCTAGTAGTGTTACAATATGTTAAACTCAATTTATTTATTTTTCGGTGAATTTCAAAGCTCAAAATTGTGTTTTAAACTGACAGAACTTCTCTTAAAGTAGAATATTTCATATTATTCAGACTAAGTGAAACGTTATTGATCCCACAATGGTGAGAATCAGTATGAAGGCAGCAAGGAAAAATGTGCAACATAAACATAAAAGAAAAACTTTGAAATAATAAGAAATAAACAATAATTACTATATATACATTTACAGCAGGAGGATAGCCACTGCATCTGTAAACTGACATATTTAACTTGTGCCAATACTAGTAAGTAAAATGTAAAACCTCTATTTGGCTACAGGGATAATAAGGTGACTTGCCCTTTAACCTTTTAACTTGCTGTGGGTTAAACTAACACTGGTGAACACTGGATTGTGACATCAGAACTCCTGATGTCTTCATGAAAATGATATTGAACATTGATTTAACATTTATTAATTTGACATTGAAGAACGTTATTTCATCAGTTATTACAACCCAGACAAACAAGAAACGTCCATGTGTCTGAAGTTCTAAACAGCTGAGACAGCGATGGAGTTTAAAAGGTCACAAAATCCCCCATTTATGGGGAATACACCACAGATAAAAATAAGTTTCCTTTAACGTCAGACCAACCAAAATGGATATATAGTCTAAATTTCACTCACAATGTTCAAATAAATTCAATTCAGAAAAATGTTTTATTCAATGTCTTAAAATTAAAGGTTCATTGTGTAATATTTAATGATATCTGGTGGTTGTTTTGCATTGCAGTGGTGGTGGTTTGGTCTTTATTTTGTTTCTTTTATTTTGTGTTCTGTAGGTTTTTATTCCACAGTCAAATGGTGTGAAGTTGTAATGCCATTTTTTTTCTAGACGTCATGCAAGATGACTCACTCCTTGAAAAGTAACAAAAACACAAATCTAATTTTAAGGTGATTATGTGGTAATAAACTCATAAATATTAATATGTTATGTAATTTCAGCCACAGCTAACATGACTCACATCAGCAGTCAAAGAAATACAGGTGGGTCTTTTATTGAAATGAGTTTTCATGGGTGTAAAGATGTCGTCATGTAGAAGGCTTTACAAATGTTACAACAGAACTACAACGTCCAGTCAAGCTCCATGTATTAAAATCGGAATATTAACCTTTTCCGGACGCTATCTCCAGAAACAGATCTCAATAAAGACAAGCATCTTTCTAAAAGTGCATATCAAACAATTGAAAAAGCCTCATACAGAGAAATGCATACTAAAATAAAATTATTTGTTACACGAAAGTAGCACAAAATATTGTCATTACCTGGAACACAGACTAACAGAGACAGTTTAATACAACAGCCTACAATCAGTGGCACAAACCCATTGGAACTGAAGGCTGATCACGGTTTAAAGGCACAAATCTACATGAAAGAAACGCCATCGGATCTAACATCCACTCCGACAGCGCAGCATTTCATGGGTCAATATCACTATAAGGTATCTTTTAGATGACAAAATACCCCCCCCCCCCCAATATAACAAAAAACCTTTTCCATTTTACTTTGTTTGATGTTGACCGTCAACTGTGAAATCCATATTGATCAATATCCCACATTTTTAATAATTTTTTTGCAAGAAGACTACAAAATACGAAACAAATGTCAACCCTGTCACTGACAAATCCATGTAAAAATATGTGACACATTGGACAGTATTTCATTAGAAGTTGAAATGAAGCTTTATGCAACAGCAAAGCTTAGCCTACTAACAGGTTGTTTAAAACAAAAACAATGCAACGAAATCGTGAATTTCCAGAGCGTGTAACTCTGCACTGTGCAATTGAATATTTTGGACTTCCTCCTAAAGATAGCTTCTGTATCTGGAAAGGTACTGACTTGAGTTCAGTAACTCTGGACACACTGTCTGACAACATGAAGACCTCGGGACACTTTGGTTTGCCTTTAAGGACCCTCTACTTATGACCACGTAAGTGTGATGCTGTTTAGAAATTTAGAAGAGGTCTAAAAATAGTGTTTTGTGTCGACAAAAACACATGCCCTAATCAGTTCCATGCTAACACAGTTTGTCTCAAAACGGCAAAATTTAAATTTTTCAATGTACATCCGTATGGTGTGATTTTGATATCTACTATATGTATGTACTCCCAATCATCTAAACATTGAGCTTAACTGAATTTTACTCCGGATAATCCCTTTAAAGTTGGAAGGACAGTTTGAGGGACACACAAATCATGTACATTCCCTCAAAACAACTGTGTAAAATAATAAAATCACATAACAGGTTTGAAATTGTATTGATATATCAGTGTTTGTTCATTCATAATAAAACCCCATTGCATTATTTTGCAATGTCTTTATGATGTGTTAGATTTTGCACCAAAAGCACCTTGTACTGATATTGACCCTGATATAATTAATATGTTTACATTTAATTATATTTTATTATTGCCATAATACAATCATTTGCCATTTAACACTGAAGAGCTGACAATATGAGTACATGTCTCAACATTTGCTGCACCCACATTAGTTGGATGTTTTCTACAGAGTCAAGCCGGGTGGTTTTAACACTGAGACTGATGAAACTCAAGGAAACACACTGAGCTGATGAAAACGACCAAAGTGCAAAATAAGTTCCATCCCATCCCTTCACCTTTTCTTTTTTTCTTTGGGTTTTGGTTTATTTCCCCTCACCACCTGTGCTCTTCTGACTTGCCTTCTAATATGTTTCAGCCTCTTGCATATAATGAACAGTACATGTGTAGATGTCAAACCCCTGCAGAACCGACCATCAGAACCAGTCTGAAGCTCAGAGCCAGGAGGCCAGTGCCCAGCAGGTCACCCAGAGCTGTGAGGTAAGGGATGGAGAAGTTGTCCGGGTCCAAGCCCCGCCTCCACAGCCAGCGCACCATCAGGGTGGCAACATAGAGCAGGATCAAAACCTGGATGGAAACACGATTCAATCAGATTCAATGAGTTTTACTGGACACAGGAAGTTAACTCTTGAAACCCCATGATTCTAGGTAAATGTCAGGTTCATAAAAGCTGTTGTTGAGTATGTGCTCATGTTCTTGTTCTTCAGTGGTTTTGCTGTACAAAAAAAAAAAAAAAAAAACCAGAAGGGTGGAAGTTTGACAGTATTTAACTAAATAAAGCACTCAGAAAGTACAACAATAAGAGATTTAGGATGTTTAACATGAACTGGAACAAACTGAAAAACTATTTCAATTTGAATTTGGGCCCAGTAGTTTTTGTTTTGGCCCTTTTTAAAAACACAGTTGTACCTCTAAATACGAAAGCCTCTGGTAACGAAAAATTCCAAGTTACGAAAAACATTTACCTTCATTTTTCGTCTCTGAAAAAATAAAATTCTCTTTCCGAAAGTAAACTGAAGCCTCCCAGACAAAAATACAGTGCATTCCTATACGTAACTATGTCATTTACATAAATAAGTAGCATCCCATTGGCTATGAGGGAGTTACCCATGATGTTTTTTATAACCCTTTGACCCTCATTCATCATGGAGTGGCTCCGTCTGGCTGTGACTGCTGTGTCTCTTGTTAACACAGACACTTTAATGGTCATTTCTTCACCTAGTCCAACGCTGCTAGTTTCAAAAGTTCCACTGAACAGTGCAAGAAGAGTACATGACCGACAGACTACCATCAGTTAAGGAAAATTGTTTAAAAAAAAAACTTGGACCGGAGATGCGGACGCGAGGACGTGACCTCGGTCTGCTCCAGCATCCTACGGCAGAGCCCCCCCCGCCACAGCGGCCACCTTGGAGATGTCCGAGCCGGCGTGGGAGGAGGCAGAAGTGCGGCTGTTGCGGTGGATTTACAGCTAACCGACCGCCACTTCCTGCTCGCCAACGTATGGTCACTGGAAAACAAACCATACTACCTGAAGCTGGATTTAAACACCAAACATGATTCACCAGACTGCTGCATCCTCATTCTCACTGAGATGTGGCTCAAGTCTTCTGTCCCGGACACGGACATTAGCCTGGACAGGCTAACAATATTCAGGTCAGACAGAAGCCATGCTCTCACAGGTAAAACCCGGGGGGTGGGGTGGGGGTGTACACTAGCAACAGCTGGTGTTAGCCTGGACGGGCTAAAATCTAAATCTACATTTTCTTTTAACATATTTTTCATCCAAAATCAGTACAATTTTTTTAATCATTTTAAAGTGTTTGAGGGGTAGTATTGGGGGCCTTGTAACAAATTAGACATTTTACATGTAAAATGAGAATATTTACGAAAAATTCACGGTATAAAAACACTTCTGGAACGAAGTAGAGGTACCACTGTATATGAATCGGTCAGTCACTGCTCTGTATTTTAATCATTTCACCCCCATTAAACAGGTGGCAGAGGGTGAACTGAGCATGCTCAGATGTCTATGGAAAGAACAAGGTATTTTCTATCAGCAACACATTTGGAATTTTTTCTTATTGAGCAAACAGTTGAATATTTAGAAATATTAAAAAAGTGGGTTCCTACAAGTAAAATGTAAAAATGTAAGACTATTTAGAACAGAATTGAATGATTATTACATAATCACACAAGCAAAATTTTGACTCTTAAAATTTAGGAAATTGTATGAATTTACTCCTTTTATGCCCACTGTTTTGAGTCATTTTTCATCTGCTAAATTTGTGATAATTGGTTCCTAAAGTCAATATAAATTGTTGAGTTGTAACTGAGTTTTAACATTTAACAGACAACTTAAACACAGTACAGCCACTAAGTTTATGGAAACAAGACCTACCATATTACATTGACTATCTATTAAAGGCTTTTTAAAGATATCAAATGCAGACTTCTAAGATTTTTTAACACCCTGAATAAATAAATCATCCATTCAGAACGCTCGCCACAGACACATCAGGGGTTAAAGGGTTAATGACAGTAGTGCAACCTGGAGCAGAGCTGCAGACAAGTAAAAGGTGATGAAGATGGGTGTCATGGCAGTGTGTCCTCCCTGCAGGAGGTGGATGGTGTACAGGAAGAGGAGGTGACCTGGGATAACCAGGATGACCAGGACTCGAGCCGACCTGGAGTTCCCATCTGGATAAAGAGAAATAATATACAGAAATAAAACAAAGCTCTGATTGTGTAAAAGCACATCGTCATTAAATAATTAGTAAAAACATAAAAACACTGACCTCAATCATAAACCAGTATTATTCTTTAATTAAAAATATTCCCATTCACTACCTTTTACAAGTTTTTCTTATTTTTCTTAAGGGAATACCCATGTTTCTATTACATCATTGACAAAGTAATGCTTTATATTAATTTCCTTTCAATAAACAATTAATAAGTAATAAGTGCTCATTAATTCTATATATTAATTACAAATGTTGTGGCTAAGGTTGTTAATTGTGCTGTTGTCTGAAGTTTTTTATTACAGATATTTTTATTTACATGGACTTTTCCCTATTTAAAAACAAACATGTAACCAAGCCAATGTGAATTAATAACAGCATTGTAAATGTGTTTAATAATTAAACAAACTCAGGCTTTATTAATCTTCTTACGTGGTCTCGTCATCTGAACTTTATCCTCACTAGGATCACTGGGGGCCTCATCCAGCTACACCCTATATGAGTCTCCAGTTCATCTCAGGGCTGAACATATATAGACATACATTCACACCTATGGGTAATTTAGATTAACCAATTTGTCACAACGTGCCGTAACCTTTCCCCCAGATCCACTCCAGTTTCACCTGGCCCGCACCGTGCAGCTGCAAGTCATTGCTGATCTACAACTATTGAAGCAGTTGCAGAATCATTCAGTTTGTCACCCCCATAACCTGGACATTTCTTTTGTCACCACAGACTCTGGCTGATCCACCCCCAGGTTTTGTTTGGTTTTGTTCCTGTTTATTTTCTGTCTCTGTCTGTTATCAAATCATTTTTCCCTTCAGCGCTGAGCATTTGAGTCCTATCTCCACCTCACCCTGTCATGACAGTCCATCCTTGTACATCTTTAATCCATGTCTGACCTGAGGAACAGAAGTTATCACAGGGTCCTGGACAGTTCACACCCATTTTTAGCGGCAGAGCTCCAGGGATGCTCCAGTAGTGCAGGTACGTGGACATCCTACTGGCCTGGATGGCCACCAGGTTTCCGCCCACACCTGGAGGATCACACAAAAGCACTGATCTTTAGGAAACGTAACCCCCTTATTGACGTCAAAGGTTGGTAAACAAATAGTTGAATAGTATAAATTATATTTTCAGCTGAAACAGATGTTCCTCAAGGTTTGATCTTGGGTTGAATGTTCTTTAGGTGAACACTGAAGAACTTAGTAATAAGATGTTGACCAGAGTTTTCTACATAGAATGTGATGTTCATGCTATGGTCAGGGAGGCAGCCATCAGTTCACAAATGGTTGGTTAAGGTAGTGGTTCTCAAATCCTGCAGGTTTTACATATTTCCCTCTTCTGTCAAACAGTTCAATTATTGATAAACTCTTCAGAAGCCTGATAATGATGTAGTGTAATTTTTTTAATTTAATATTTTTGTTTTTATTTTACATTTTTATTTTCAATTATATTGAATTTATTTATTAATTTTTTTGTTTTCTATTAATTAAAAAAAGTTATTTATTTTATTTATTTATTTATTGAATCTATTACATTAATTTCAAAATGTATTTTGCTTTATTTTCAATTAAAAAAAAAAAAAAAAAAAAAAGAATAGGGAGATATCTAAAACATGCAGGACCCTTGAGGTAAGAACCACTGAAGTAAGGTCAACAAATGACTGACTGCCCACACAAGGTAAACAAATACACACCATTGGTCTCATAACATAATTGCTTCAATCATTTTTATTTTTTATTTTCGGATCATACCCATTGGTGAAAAATGAAGCATCAGTGTTAGAGTAAAATTACTAAGATATCACAATATGACTTTGGCAATTTTGCTGAGGTGAGCGATATGCAAATAGTATACACTGAACTGATGGTCATGTATGATGATGCAGAAAAGCCTAAATACCAACTTCATAATGTCATTTAGACCCTGACAAAACACTCAATGTAAATACAGTCACTGGATAAAGACCATAGAGAGGCAGAACAGAACTCAGTGTGAAAGTTTATCTGCACTGGTCCTGGTCGTGTACCTGCACTGGTCCTGGTCCTGTACCTACACTGGTCCTGGTCGTGTACCTACACTGGTCCTGGTCGTGTACCTACACTGGTCCTGGTCCTGTACCTACACTGGTCCTGGTCCTGTACCTACACTGGTCATGCTCACAACATTAAAGGTCCTGTATGTAGGATTGTGGCCAAAACTGCTACTGCAGTCGCATCCAAAATATTGTGGAGTATGCTTTTCCTTCCACCTCCCCAGACTAAGGGTTTCCAGATCCAGTATGAGTGTCTACTACAAGGAGGTACCACAGCAGGCAATGAGTTGTACACTGGTATTTATACTGTACTTCAGGGCTGGTTTGTGGCTCCACTGCTATAGCCCAAGTATAGTCAGTGGTCAAATAAACAGTGTTTAAGGAGCTCACAGGTTGTGTGGACCAGAAAGATTGCATCGCAGAACTCCATATGAGGAGTTCTGAGGAAAAAATATCCTATGGCCTCTACATAGAAATTAATGTAGACGTTATTATTCATGTTGTAGAAAGCCTTAAAAATGGAATTAACTAAGGTAAATAAAAAGCCACATTCAAGATTCTAGGATAGAATTCTAGGATTTCTAAGTTTCTAGTTTCCCCCTATGTCTTTGATCAACTTCAGAAATGCCAATGTTAGCATATGTGGTATACCCTATGTTTATGTTTATTTTGAAGATGATCAATAAACTAAACTATCAACACAAAATTCTTATGTAAAGTTGACAAACATTCAAGGAGAATCTTAAAGTTCAATCTTCAAGTAAAAATTAAGTTTATTATTCAGGACCAAGAAAATGAATCATTTACTGTTGGGGAAAAAACCTCAGTTTTGCAATAAACAACAGAGACAGAAGTAGATGGTTGAGCAAGATCTGTTGCGTATCAGCATGAACACAAAGTCCATGAACGTATGAACAGTAGTCTATTCAGTTTCCACTTCCCCGAGGACTTTTTTTTTTCAGAAGCTGTGGAAAAGTCAGTGTCCGTGTTGTGGTGTATTCATTGTCAACACCCCTCTCCTCTGACTGATTACATTATAGCAGAACAAAAGCTTCTGGTTGTAGCGCCCACAGCCACATGGATGGTTTGGACGACACCAGAGTGTTTCTGGTCAACAGCAGCTGAATGGGAATGCAAATGCACTTCCTGTACATGCAGGAGCCTTTGGTAGCGCTGATGTTGGCAGAGATGCTGCGGAAGCCGGTGATCGCATAGTTGGCATTCAGATCAGGCCTGTGGTTCATGTAAAGACCATTGTTGTCGCACTCTGCTTGGAATGCTGCTTTTATGGCAACAAACTTCTGTCAGTGAGAGAAGATCTGGTGACTATTGGACAGAGTCAAAACTGGAGCTCATGAATGATTAACATTCAGATCTAATGCCTTTAACCCTTTAAACTAGGGGTCTCAAACATGCAGCCTGGGGGCCAAATGCGGCCCACCAAATGTCCCAATGAGGCCCTTGGGCTGAAGAGCATAATAATCTTTGAAAAAAAAAAAAAAATTACTCTATATCAGGGGTCTCAAACGCCAGTCCTCAAGGGCCGGTGTCCTGCATGTTTTAGGTATTTCCCTCTTTCACATGATTCACTTTAACCCTTTAACTCCTGAGACTTTAGCAGTTCCACATAATGGACACAAATGGAAAAATTAGCAAAAAACAAAAAGGAATTATTATATAATTCCTTCTTCCATTACACCTCAAAGTCATTACATCATTAACAGGTTCTGCAGAGAATGATGAGCTGATTATTAACTCTTAAGTGTGATGAGGTAACTGAATGAATGGTTTAGTTTAAATATTCCTAAAAAAAATAATAATTTGTTTTCCTTTTTTATTGTTTTTAATGAGTCAAAATGCAACTAATTAAAAAAAAGTCAAAATGAAAACTGCTGGGACCAAATTTCAATAATAGTTCTCTTTTTTTGGTAAATTTTTCCATGTTACTTATAATTTTGCAAAAATGTATTCGTACTGTTGGTTAATTTTGTTGAAATTTTTTATATTTTCTTTTTAATTATTTTTACTTTAATTTTGCTCCATTTTTGTCTTACTTTGTTCATGTTACAAATTATTTTGTTGGTTTATTCTTCATTTTTGTTCATTTTATTGTTTACTTTGGCTGTTTTTTTGTTTTTTGTTAATTTTGTTGCTTAGTATAATTGTTTTTTTTGTTTTTTTAATGTGGAACTGTTAAAGTCTCAGAAGTCAAAGGGTTAACTAAATCATCGGAAAGAGGGAAATATATAAAACATGCAGGACACCGGCCCTCGAGGACCGGAGTCTGAGACCCCTGCTCTATATTTTCATCTCAGTTTTTTCTCTATAACTGTCTATAACGGATGAGAACTTCAAATTTTAGTCCTTGTTTTAGTGGAAGAACATTAACTTATGAAAATATTTATATTTACAAACTATCCTGTTACAATGAAATGTGAATAATTTGAACAAATATGAATAACTTGAAACGTCTACAGAAAATTAAGCACAATTTTAAACATTTTGTGTTATAGTGTCTTTGTAGAACTGATCCATAATAAAACACATGATATATTCAGGCAGAATATTGCGAAAATTGCCCTTATTTTCCTCATGATATGTCACTTTTTTCAGGTTATTCACATATTTTACATTTGGATACTTTATAAAACTAAGTATTTTCATAATTTAGGGGGTTTTTTTGCACTAAAAGACAAATTTGGAGTTCAGATTATTTACAAATTATGCTATTATTTTACTGGTTTGGCCCACTGGAGATCAAATTAGGCTGAATGTGGCCCCTAAAGAAAATGGGTTTGAGACCCCTGCTTTAAACCCTGATAATGTCTGTGGTGATCATTCTGAATGTATGCTTTATTTTAAATATTCATAAAAATTCAACCATTTACTCAATAGAAAAAATATCCAATCTAGCTGAAAGAATAGAGCGTGTTCTTTCTACAGTCATCTGAGCATGCTCAGTGCACCCTTCACCACCTGTGGAACGAGGAGGGGTGAGGGTCACTGACTTGCTATAAAAAAAAAAAAAATTAAAAAAATTAAAAAATTGTTTTCATGTTCTCCTTGTTTGTTGCACAAATAGATGATAAATAGTTGACAGTTACTGTAACAGCAGCACCTTTACCTGGATTCATGGCTCAGGCGTTAAAGGGTTAACAATGTTATTCGACACCAAGACTTTCAAAATGGTGGGATTAACTACTGGGCGTCTGCTCGGGCCGACAAATTCCACATGACGTCAGTTGACAGGAGGATCTTTATTGTCAATAATGAAGTATATAAATAATGAAGCCTAAAAGTCATTCTGTGAGGATTAAAGCAGTGGAAACAACGCAACCTCAAATCCCTCGTCTGCTTATTCCCTCAGGGAAACATGTCGCTGTTCATTTCTTTGGCTCTGTTCTCAGAGAATGTGGAAGAAATGCAAATCAAACACAATATCCAATATAGCAGCTATTTTAAGAGCAAGTCTTCGAAGTTATTATCCCCACTTTATCACTTAAAGCCTTGATAGTGACAATCCAAATAGCCTGAGAACATGTCTGGAAAACCACAAAGAATTCAATTAAACTTCATTTGTATTTTGTCTCCATGTTTAAATATAGACTAGTACTTCAGCAGTACTACATGCCCATGAAATAATTCCTCCATCAAATACTCATTTCTGAAGTCTTTCGTATATTAGAGCATCAGCACTATGGTTTGATTTACTTCAACTTGTCATTTTGTGCCAAAATTGTCTAAATGAAAATGTTTTTCTTTCGGTCAATGTTGTCTTTATAACCAATAACCCTAAAAATTTTAATAAAACATTATTTTCCACAGCAGCAGAGAATGAAGACAAGTTACTAACATTATATGCTGTGTACTTTTAATCCCCCTCTCCCAAATATAGTGTAAGACTCTGAATGTTGCTGCCCTGTAATTTAGATTAGTCGGTGTTTGTGTAAAACCTTTGACATATTTATATTTGAAAGTACGCTTGTATTATAACTGCACAAGGCCTTTTCAAGTGAACACATCAGCTTCTAGTCCATGTTACGATGCATCCACTGAATAAAACTGCAGCTATTTCAATGAATTCTTCAGATAATGTGATTATATCATTAAATGGACAGAGAGACAGACAGATAAATGACAAAACAATTATACTACTCCTTAAGACATTTCTGGCCATGGGGGAAAAAAACTAAAAAAATATCGCATTTACAGGAATTGAATTTGTTGTGAGCCTTTAATAATGTAATATAGTGTTTTACCTTTAGTGCTTTACCTTGACTGACAGATGAACAGACTTTAGAATAGAACAGAATAGATATTTATTATCACTGTTGTACAATACTGTACATATTCAGAGGTTTATTTTCTTATTTTAGCATATGTGATGGGAGTTTTTATTTTATTCTATTTAGCCTTTATATATTTTATTAAAATTAAAAAAAAATATATATATTTTTTTCATGTTACAAACACCGAGACCTGGGTAACTGTATTTTTTTATTTTATTGTGTCTATTAAATAAAGTCTGAGTCTGAATGTTGAAAAGGAACCATGACAATATATTTAGCAGCTCAGTTTCTGTTTAAAGGCAAAAAACACAAAAACAACTGTATTAAACTTCACACAAAATAGTGAAAGATAGTGGCAATATACAAAAACTACAAGATAAAATATAAGATACCAATAAAGATACTAAAGTACAACTAAAATATACAAAAAGCTAACTCTATACTACAGATAAAAGAAATATATAAAGATATAAGAGCATATACAGGTAGTGTAAGATATGTACGAGGCAAAATAAGAACTAGGTGTATGGATGTGATAAGGTGAGTATTGAAAATGTTCTTTAACTGAAAGACATACAGTTGTTATTTTTAATGTATTCCTTCAATTGTTAGGGATACTGCACATTAATAAAATATTTGTACTGAGACAACAGCAGATGTAAATATGCTGGATTATGGGTAAAATGCTCATTTGCAATAGTCTGTACAGTGAAGGTGAAGTGGACATAAAAGGAGAAATCTACTGGGAATCTTTTTCTAAATATTTCTAAAAGGCCAAATGGATAGACGTCCAAAGGCCTCTGTCAGTTTAGACCTGAATGATCAACATTTACATTCTATGTACATGTTGAGGAATAATTATTTAGACTTTTTTATATTCTCCATATATGGCTACTCTGTTGGAAAACCTGAAACAAAAACACTTCAAAGTTCAGTTTATTTTAACATGTGTTGACATGAAATGAAATCTATACTCAGGACCAGCAATGTGTGTCATAAAACTGCCTTAAAATTAGTCCTATAGCTGTAAAACCTTCCAATAAATGTTTTTACATTAGGTTTCATAGTTCTGTTGTGAACAGATTATGTGCGACTCTTAAATATTAAGGGCTCTAGTTTCGCAGACCAGGTGCAAGCACGGCGCAGCTGGTCTGTGCTGCACCGACGGGGTGTATCCAGACAACTTTTGCAAGTTGCTATAACATGTTGTTCTTTTTAAGTACTTCCAACTAATATTTTTATAAAGGGGAACTATTGTGGATATAAGTGAACATAACTTAAAAATAAACTGAGTGGAATTTAGTCATTAAATGCTGAGAATGATATTGTTCTGTTATTTCTATTGTTTCAAATAAGGATAATTGAAAAAAAAAAACTTAACTGATTTAGTAGATGCTGAAATACAATTTCAGAACACTCCAAATGACCACCAATATCTATCACACCAAAAAAATTGCAATCACAAAACACAGTCATTTTATTCAGGGGGTTAGGGTTAAACCACCAAACTGTGCTGCAGTGACTGGAAACTAGCACTGCGCCAGGTCCGCCAGCTTGTGCACTCTGCACTGCGCCCAGAAACTAGAGTCCAATGTGTTTTGACCAAGTCTAGTAGATCCAAATTAATTTAGATTTTACTCACCATTGATGACCGGAGTGAACACCGCCATACCCTCGAAGTTTGGATTACTCACTGTCTTATCCAAAATCAAACCCCCGATACTGGAAAAACAATCAGTAGAATGAAGACTGTTTAAGGTTTTACTCCAATATGTTCTGTTTCTGTAACTGGTTGGTTGGTTGATTTGTTTGTTTATTCCAAGCATTCACAGAATACATGCAAGTCAACAAGAAAAAATAAATTATTTTACACATTTATAAATTCATGAATGAACCCTAACCCTAAACCAATTTAGAAGCAACTCATTCAACAGTATTTACATAATGGAGCAAAATGTGTGTGGGAAAGAGAAACAACCTACATTCATATGCACTATGTATATTTAATGATTTCCATTTTCTGCAGCCTTATATTGTTACAGTGCTCACTCCTCACACAATGTTTTAGATATTATACATAAATACATTCATAGGCCTTTCCAAGTTTTCCATTTTTCCATCTTTTCTGTTCACTGAATATTAATTAAATTTGATTTGTGATGAACTAAAATATGGAGTGTTTCCTTTGTGTTGTGAAAATTCTCCTGAAAAAGTTGCTCTATGTAAATCCTTTAAAAGGACTTTACATTCCTTCCAAAATGTATTGCCAAAAAAGTAAAAACAAGTTTAGTTTTTTGTGTTCAAGACATTTTCATGAAAATGTTTCTTTCATGAAACAAACGTATGTTGATTTTACATAATATGATGAGATGAGATTATGAAGTAGTTAAAAATCATCTCAACCTTCAACATCGAAATAACAGGAAATAATTTACTTCTTTGACTCACATATTTTAACTATAGTTTATTGGTAACCAGGATGCAGAAATATTGTATTATAGTAAATATGAATATTTCACAGTGGTTTTATTAAAAAAATTTAATGGTCACTTCTAAATGCATTTTTCTCATCACATCTAACATTTCCTAAGTGATTTATCACCATTTATTATTATATTATCCTCTGGATTTGTCATCTTTCAGTTTACGTCAGGTATTTTCCAAAATATCTAATTCACTGATAATGTAGATGTTCATTAAAGCTCAGAGTAAATTCAAAGGTGTCACAGTTTCAAGTGTGTCCATCCAAACAACACAGGTTTTAATGGTGAACGTGGATGGGTTCCACGTTTAGACCAATTTGATCTCAAATGGGTCGGACCAGTAAAAACCAAAACATAACAGCCTATAAATAATGACAATAATTCTAAATACAATTTGTTCTCTTTGTTTTAGTGCAAAAACAATATTACATTATGAAATATTTACATTTACAAACTATCCTTTGACAATAAAAATGTTGAAAAAAAAAAGATGTTCCCTTAAAATAACAAGCAGAATATTGGTAAAATTGCACTTACTTTTCTTTCAGCTTGTTCACATTTGTTCAGGATATTCATCATCACATCAAATATTATTGTTTTTTTACATATTAAACCAAAACCTGTTGAGGGTGAGTCAGTGTGTCTGGGAGTTCTGGTCTTCTGTTACTTGGATATCTATTTATCTATTTTTATTATTACTGAAAGACCGAAAATGCCACCAAAAAGATCGGAAGACATGGAGGAGATAAAGATTTCTCTCAACTTTTTGTCAGACAAGGTTGACACTGTGCTGAAACAGCAAAGTGAATTGTCCGACCTACTGAAGGAGATACGTGAATTAAAGACGGCCTTAAAGGAGAAAGATAAAATAATATCAGCATTGGAGCAGCGTGTGGATGATTTAGAGCAATACTCACGTATGGATGATCTGCTGATAAGTGGACTGAAAACCAAACCGCAAAGTTATTCCCGTGCGGTGGCTAATACAGATGATGCTACACCTACCGAGCAAGCTTCCCTGGAGGAACAGGTACTGACATTTTTTCAGCACCATAATATAAAAATAGAAGCCAACACGATCTCTGCCTGCCACTCACTCCCATTAAAAGACAAGACTGCCAAACCATTAATTGTAATGCGTTTTGTAAATCGCAAAACTAAAGTGGAGCTATTATCACAAGCTAATAAGTTGAAGGGATCGGATGTTTTTTTGAACGAACATTTGACCAAAAGGAATGCCGACATCGCAAGACACGCACGAATACTGAAGAAACAAACCAAAATACAATCCACCTGGACAAGGAACTGCAGAGTATGGATCAAGCCAAATGGTTCTCCTGAAACGAAAGCCATCAGGGTAAGAGAATTGAAAGAACTTGACAAATACCGTTAAGAACCTATAGCCTAGTAAGCTAACTGACTAGTATGGATCTGAAGTGGACTATAATGACACCAATGGGTGTACAAAGACTGTTCTGTTTTAATATATTTTTGATATTGTGCATTTTTCAATTAAGCACCTGTTTTGGACAGACTTTTTTTTGTTGGGACCAGGTTGATGGCATGCTTATTTTTCATTTCTTTCTGCCAACACTAGTAAAAACTCAGGATGTCGGGAGGTCCGTGTTTACTTTAAGAAGATTTTTTTTTCTACCCGGGACATACTCTATGTATGACATATGCTTGATCTATGCGATTATTTTTCCTTTGCATGTTTGGAACTATTGGAAGACATGGATTATTTTGTTGTTGCTATTGGGATGCATTTGTGCAGGACGACGACCACCCAATTGGACTGTATTTTACTTTTATATTGGACTAAAGTATGCGTGGGTGCGTGTTGGATGTACAAAGCAGTGTGATATGGAAAAGATTATTATTATTTTTTCTTCTCTCCATCTCTTTCCTTTTATTTCATTTCTTACTTTGGTTATAGTACTCATTCATTTATTTCTTTGCCCGCTCATTTGTTTCTCTTTCTCTGGCTCTTTGTCTTCTGGATGGGATTTGTTTATTTATTTATTTGTTCAAATATTTGTCATTGGTGACATATTGTGCATGCAGGGTTTTACATGCACTTGCTATGGAAATGGCTGTTATTAATGTAAATAAGTGTTATGTCAAAATATGAACTGTATCTTTTGAATTATGACAGATTTTGAAAAGGTGCTACTTCCATTTCAAGAGCTTGAGATGATCAACATTGCTGATGATATACCCAGTTCTAGAAATAGGGAAGATAATCTTTATAGTAAATATGAAAAAAATAATTTTAATACATTTGATACCACTGAACATAAAACATATGAAATAGAAATGTATCTTGATCCTGAAAACAACTTCTATAATAATTTAAATAACAACTGTGAGTATTATACTGATGATCAGTTCAAGACTCTCAAGATGGAAGGGAATTTCTCTGTGATTCACTTTAACAGCAGGAGTCTAAACAAAAACTTTACACACATTAGGGATTATCTGAGCCAGTTCAAACCCTTTAGTGTGGTTGCTGTGTCTGAGACTTGGTTAGATCATGACAAAACACTTGGTATTGAAATGGATGGGTATGAATTATTTACATCACACAGGACTAATAGAACAGGTGGAGGAGTTGCATTATATATTGATAAATTATTGCAGTGTAAATTGGTAAATACTAACAACGTTGATAATATTCTTGAGTCCATAACGGTAGAAATAATATTTAAAAGAGCAAAGAACATAGTGTTAACATGTATATACAGAACGCCGGGATCCTGTGCGGACACTTTCACCTCAATTCTTGACAATATGTTTGTCAACACAAACAATAAGATGCACTTAACTATTGGCGATTTTAACATCGACATTCTTAAGTCCCATGAAAACACTAAAACTAGCAATTTTATCAGCACTATGTTTTCTAATAATCAGTTCCCTACAATAACAAAACCCAGCAGAATTACACTAGAGACAGCCACATTAATTGATAATATATACACAAACGCTATAGAAAAACAAACAACAGCTGGTCTACTTATCAACGACATAACTGACCATCTTCCCATATTTGCAATATTCCATCATAAGTGTAACAATGAAAGAACTCCTACAAGAAACACATATACACTAACACGCTTAAGAACTCCTGATGCAATCAATGCACTCAGAGACGACCTCCAAAAACAGACCTGGAATGAAGTCTATTCGGCAGCTGACCCAAACGTGGCTTATAATGCCTTTTTATCTGTTTTAACGGTGCTTTATGACAGACATTGTCCCTTCAAAAAGATTTCATGTAAAAATCAACAAATGCATGTCAAGCCTTGGATGACTAAGGGAATAAAAAATGCTTGCAGTAAGAAAAATCTACTTTATAAAACCTTCTTGATAGACAGAAATGAGGAGTCAGAAACGAGATACAAAAAGTATAAAAACAAGCTAACTAATATTATTAGGAAAAGTAAAAAGGACTATTATTATAAAATACTGGACCAACACAAAAGTAATATTCAGGGTACTTGGAAAATACTTAACAGCATAATTAAGAAGGGCACCAGTAATATAAACCTCCCAAATCACATTAATAAAAACAACACAATAATAGACAGACCAAAAGAGATTGCAGATGCGTTCAATGATTTTTTTGTGAATGTAGGACCGAATCTCGCAAAGAAAATAGTAGAGCCTAATGATAAGCACGGTTTAGATGAAAAAGTGATTAATATGAATCCACATTCTATTTTCATTAACAGTGTAGATGAGCATGAAATACTAACAATTGTTAATAACTTTAAAAATAAGAAATCAACTGACCACACCAATATAGATATAATCTTAATTAAAAGTATAATTGAAACTATTTTAAAACCTTTCACATACATTTGTAACTTATCACTCCAAGCAGGTATTTTCCCAGATGAAATGAAAATTGCAAAAGTTATCCCTATATATAAAAACGGAGACAAACAACTACTTAACAATTACAGACCAATTTCACTACTCCCTCAATTTTCCAAAATCCTTGAAAAACTTTTTATGGATAGGTTGGACAGTTTTATTAATAAGCACCATCTGCTAAATAAACATCAATATGGTTTTAGACCAAAAAGATCTACCTCAATGGCTGTAATTGAACTTATTGACAGTATTTCAAATGCTACAGACAGCTCAGAATTCACCGTAGGAGTGTTTATAGATTTAAGTAAGGCATTTGATACAATACATCATGCAACATTACTCAAAAAACTGTACAGATATGGAATAAGAGGCACTGCTTACACATGGCTAAAAAGCTACCTTACTAACAGGAAACAATATGTACATTTAAATGGAGCAAATTCAGATATCCAAATGGTATCATATGGAGTTCCACAAGGCTCTGTTCTCGGCCCCAAGCTTTTTATTTTGTTCATAAATGATATCTGTGATGTTTTGCAAAATGTTAATTGTGTTTTATTTGCGGATGATACAAGCCTGTATGCCTCTGGTCCAGAGCTTGAACAGCTCTTGAATGCAGTTGAAAATGATCTAAAAATTCTTAAAAAATGGTTTGACATAAATCAATTATCATTAAATATAAATAAAACAAATTTCATTTTATTTGGAAATAAAAAGATCAAAATTCCAATAAAACTATCCATTGATGACAGAGCTATTGAACAAGTAAACCAAACAAAATTTCTAGGTGTAATAATTGATGATAAATTAAATTGGAAGGCCCATATTGACAACTTAAAAAGAAAAATATCTAAAACAATTGCTATTTTACACAAAGTCAAATACTCTGTAAACAAAAAATCACTCCACACATTATACTGCTCTCTATTACTGCCATATTTAACTTACTGTGTGGAGGTGTGGGGGCACACGTTTAAATCAATAATCCATTCAGTTTTTATACTGCAAAAAAAAGCAATAAGGATTATCAATCATTGTGACTATCTTATACCAACAAATTCACTCTTCATCAAAAGCAGACTTCTAAAACTGGAAGACTTAACAAACCTAAACACAGCTGTTATCATGTATAAAGCATACCATAATATTCTCCCAGACTGCATGCAAGAACTGTTCATCCAAAGAGAGACCAAATATAATCTGAGGGGCACTGCAATATTTAATAAAATAAAAGTGAGAACAAATACTAAAGGAAAATGCACTACAGTCAAAGGGGTAAATCTGTGGAACACCCTGGACAATGAACTAAAAACAGCTAACTCTATACACATATTCAAAAAATTATACAAAACAAGAGTCATTGATAAATACACTGCTTTGTAGTAGCAAATAAACCTTACAACACATATTACACAAACTCACAACTAAACTGTCTTATTATTATTATTATTATTATTATTATTATTATTATTATCACTACTACTCCTATTACTACCTAACTGAATGATTGACTAATCAATTTACTATTTTTGTTTGTTCTGTAATCTATTTCTGTTTATCTTTTCTATATGTGCGTATGTTTGTTGTTGTTTTGTTTGTTTGTTTTTTTTCCTGCAGAACATATTGCAGTAAGATATTGGTAATGGTGGGCTAAATAAGCTTCGGCTTCAGCCCTAAACCTTTTCGGTCAAGCAGTACATTCATTATGTGTGAAAATGTGTCTACCTGCCTTGTGCTTGTGCTTGTTTTTGTTTTGTTTTGTTTTGTTTTGTATTTTGACCGAGATAAAATAATAAAAAAAAAAAAAAAAAAAAAAAAAAAAAAAATGAACATTTTGAGTTGTGATTATGTATTGTATGTTTCTTTGTATTTATTTATTTGTCTGAGGTGGTTTCACCTGCTAATGGACATGGCCAAGATGACTGGCTGCCAGCCAGACCTCAGCACCTCTTTGATTGGTGGAGAGCGGTGTGCGATGGCGACCCAGGCTGGGATGAGGAGGAGGAAGAATCCACACACAACAGGAGGCAGATACCACATGTCTGCAGAGTAACACAACATGACACAACACAGAGTAATAAGATGAGGTTTATCTGTCCCATGCAAAGTAATACATGCGAACTATGAAGTGTATATTTGTATCTGCAGTCAATAGTAAAATAAAAAAGAAAGACATGGGGAAAACAAGTTTACAAAGTGTGTGTGTGTATGTGTATATATATTCCTAAAAAAAAACAACTCTCCAAACTATTTTCAGATGTAGATAAGGCGCACATAACAACAAGTCATATTATTTAAAAATATGGTTTGGCTTTGTCAAAGTATTTATGTTGAAACTGTAAAAGAGTGGACAGCTGATTAAAAAACAAAATAAACAAGGCAGTCAGAGACAGCAGCCCTCCACCAAGGCTTTATATGGCGTCATATGACGTCAAAATATGGTGTCATTGAGCCATAGGTGTTGACTCATCTGATGTCTGAAGGTGAGACAATGTGAATGAAAAAAAAAACAACTGTGAGATTCTATCTTGTCTGAATCCTGAGATATTACCACTGATGTGTTTTAGCTGTTGACCTTTGATGTGACCTTGACCTTTGACCTTCATTGCTCAAAATTTAATGGATTCTTCCTTGACCCATTATCTATCATTCCTGAAAGTTTCATCAAAATCCATTCTTTTTTTGCGTAATGCTGTTTCAGATAAACAGACAAACAATTGAATACCTCCTTGGCAGATGTAATAAATAGTAGAGTCACAGCTCCTGTGTATGAATGCTGCCGACTTAAATGAAGAGGTGCTGCCCTCTTGTGGTTGAAACATTCCTTTATCAAATTCAAGTGTTTTTAAAAAATATATATTATTATAATGAAGTATATTATTATTATTATTATTATTATTATTATTATTATTATTATTATTATTATTATTATTATTATTATTTATCCTCGTGTTGCTTTGACCATTGAATTTTCCCATTATGGGGGGATGATTCAAACTAATTGAATCATCTTTTATTTATTTGATAGAAGTTGTCCAGCCCTTTTTAAAAAAACACCCACATGTTGTTGCATCCAACAGTGACGCCTGACCTCTGACCTCTGTAATGGAAGAAGAGGCTGCTGACCCCAGCAAGCAAAGACAGAGTGATGAGATCACCGAGGCTCGCGGCGATGGGCGTGGCCACATTATCAGGGTTGATGCCCACTTTCCTTGAACCAACGATCACTGCCACCATCACCAGACCTGTGGACAGAGCAGCAGGATGTTAACAGTGTGTTCTCACTGATCTACTCTTTAGGCTTTATGTGCTTGTCAGACCTAGAGACAGAGCAGCAATAAAGGCAGTGGTGACGCTGCTGGCACACAGAACCAAAGCTTCAACCATGTCTACTTGACCCCGGGTCAGACCCCCCAGACCCACAGCTGCCACTGCTGCTAGGAAGCCCACCACTGTGGCCTGGACCTGAGGATGGAGGACACAACAATGGATTTTAAACAGAACCAGAACTAGAATTAGAATACTTTATTAATGCTAGAGGCAAGTTGCAGTGTGTTACAGTGTTATTTTTTATTAATTAAATTGAATATATATATATATATATATATATATATATATATATATATATATATATATATATATATATATATATATATATATATATATATATATATATATATATATATATATATATATATACAGTAATACCTAAATTTTCCTAAGACCCAACTAACAAATAATCCAAGGTACGAAACCCCTTTATGTAAAATTCTTGTCTCTGAATACGAAAGAAAATTCAAGTTATGAAAACAAAACCCAACGTAAATACAGTACTGTACAGAAATACATATGTACTAGCATCATATTTGTTATTTGATAGAGTTGTTTTCCCATTGGCTATTCCCCAACACCTTGCTGGCCTCCTATTGGCTAGGAGGGAGCTACCCATGATGCCTTTGTGTGACTGAGTTCTTACTGCGGTCAGTGTGGAAGCACCTTTATTGTTGTTTCGTGAGTTTTTCCAGTGTGTCAACAAATCTGTTATGTGTAGTAGAAATGCTCATTTTAATAAATGTATGAATGAATAAATGCATAATTTGCTTATGTTTTACTGACAGAAACGTTTCCAACTTTCAGCAGAACGCAACCACAAGTATAAAAGCATGAATGTAAAGATGGTTGACAGCAACAGAGCAGCCAAATGATGTCGTGAGTTTCACTTTTTTATTTTTATTTTTTAAATATCACATTTTAAAACATCCTCATATGTATTGATTCCATGAATGTTTCTATTTGTCATTCTGCCATTTCTGGAAATTACTCTTTTCAAATCTCAACACTGACCCCTGTGGTTCACATGGGATTGCTTCATATCCTCTGGGGTGGCGTCCACAAACTCCCAGAGGACAGTTAGAAATACAGATGTAATAAAAACATAGGATGGACAGAGCGCTCTGTCTGTATACATATGAGTATTTAATATAGAGTATGAATGGCTCTTTCAATGTTTTGTTCAGAAACATGCAATAAAAAGGTATGACATAATACAGAAACAATAATTGTAAACATTCTTTCTGCTGTATATTTCTACATTTATTTTTAGTAATATATTAATAAGTGCAAACTTGGTAAATGCATACGTATGTTTGCATTTTTAAAATGATCTAAAACTATTTTAAGCTTTTGTTGAGTTTTCTTTCCAAAGTGCTTGGATGTCTCCTTTTAGCCATTGTATCACCTAAGATCGCTAAGGCGTTTAAAGGGTTAACTCTGACATCACGACTCCTGTTTTCAGTTTGTCTACATTACTGAAGTGTTCTCAATGACAGGACGATGTTATCAGCCCACCAAACCTTTCTGACGTCACTTGGACTGTCTCAGAACAAACCCACTGTGACAGATTCTTAATGGGATGTTGATCGTGCTGTATTACCTGAATCAGAGCCAGATTACACACAACCATCCTCCACTGCTGCTGGGGCTCATCCATCTGCCCCGTGTTGGCCTGGGGACGCAAATGAGTTTATGTCAATGCATTTTTCAATCACATAGCACTGAGAGTAACTGTTCAATCATTACTGAGATGGAAACATTCAGGTGGAATGGTGGAAATTTGAAGATAAACAAGGAATCAATTTAGGAATAATAAAATGGTGTGCTGTTTTACAAATAGGAACAGATTTCCAAATACAGAGAAGTGAATTAATCCTCTAGCCTATGCATTAAGCCTCTTTACTTGACCATAAAAATCAGATAACTATAATAATAATAACCTGTAAGCGTAAAAAGAAATATACAACCTTTAATGTAATAATCCCACTGATGTAATAACTTTCCCCCAAATATAATAGCAGTCTCCTATCAATATATTACATTTGTGGGATGGCAAAAAACATTACTTTTCAAAATTTTAATAACGTCCCACAAATGTAATAAATTGGTAGATGATTGGTATTACATTTGTGAGATTATCACGTTAAAAGCTACAAACTGTTATTGTTTGTGGGTTATTCCATTTGTGGAAGTTATGTTTGTGGTTTTAGCTAAATATTTAAATGCACTTATGAAATATGATAATCATAGACGCTGATTTAGACGCTCCAGTTTATTATTAGATTTCTCTTGAAGGTCATATGTACATAGAATCAAATTTCATGTTATTGTCTTCCATTCATGTTTGATGATGTAACTTACAGTTTCTATTGTTTTGTATTCAGACATGTTCAGGTATAACAGAAGTAATAACTAATTACACTTATACTATTACTTATTTTATTAAAATTTTTCAAAAGTTTCTGCTGCCTTTACTATTTTAATCTATTTTAGCTTATTGTATTGATTTCTTATGTATCTATAATGTCTTATTTTACACTTATTTTCTATATGTACTAAGAAATGACAAATAAAATACCCTTCATCTGTAAACATGCAGGAAGATGTCAGATTAACCCATAAAACCTAAACATCCATCATTGGTCACAGCTATCTACTAATGTAATGAGATGATGCTAGCTGTGGAAGGTCAAAGACACTGGAGCCCATCATCATACCGAAGTGGAGAAGTGGATGACGTGCTATGAATGGAAATAGAGATGAAGCTCTACTTTACAGCTTCCACAGCTAGAGTGTCTTGAATGTAACTATTTTAATACTTGTTGATCCACTAAATTACCAACCCATGTAAATACTTGGTGTAAAATGCAGTTATTCGTGTTGTTATGGTCATCAAATATGACCCATTTGGATGTTCAGACACTCTGTAGTTACTGTGGAAACACAAAAACTACATTGATTCACTTGGTGTGTTTTTTGTTATAATGCACAAAAGGGCTTTCATATATTGTAAACGGGGGAAGCCTTTAAAAACTCAGGGTAAATTCCAACAGGTGGAGGTGGTTGGGAAGCGAACAGTTTTGTTCTCGCAATTTCGAGTAGACAGAACTAATGACTTGGTGAACAGCTTGTTATTTACATTTCTTTACTTTGGGATATGATGAGTTATTTGCCGGTGTGACTAAATACCATGTAAAATAAACCCAAGTTGGCATTCAACTCGAAATCTCCGTCTTGTTATTGAATGATAACAAGACGGAGGAATGACTCTTTGCACAATATGGCGTCTAGTTACAGTTGTATCCCGGGTACGCGCTTGCGCACTAACGGTCGATTACCTCCGTGTTTAATTGCTCTCGAGCGTTTGACAGCTGTTCAAAGATGACAACTTTTTACTCGAAATGTCTGCAGGACCTCCCAAAATTGTTTATTATTGCCGACTCGTTCGGATGAGAAGCATCACACCTAAGCGCAAGTGGGAGAAGGGATATAAGATGTATATTTCAAACGACATCGACAAGTACGAAGGTAAGTTGCACTGTGGCATACTCTGAATGGGCACACAACACTACTGTAGCTGCTAGCTACATTGCTAACGGTCCTTAGATAGCCACTTTCTTGATCATTACTAGCTTTGCTTAACATCGAGCATTTCACTTGTTGCTCGGCTTTTAATGTTAGATATGAGTTTGTATAAAATAACACGCAATTCTGTGAAACACACACTAACACTTCCTTTGCAGTGCACATTAACATTGCACTGTAATTATATTAAATCAGTCTGTTTAGCTCTAGCAGCTTTAGCTAGTGGCACCATATGCCACTTCAGTCCGTCATTTCTTGTCACTTGTGCTTTAGTTCGGCTTCTTGTCCCCACTCTGCAGAGTAAAGATGGCAGTACTGTATGGGGTTTCTTTAAATACTATTAAGAAGATAAAAGATGTGAAAAAACTAATACTAAAACTCAGCTTTTGGGAAAAAAAAATAACAAGCCGGCTGTACAAATTAATTAAAACTGTGCTAAAAAACAGCAGGCAAAACTAAATAGAACTGATCTACAGGGTGTCCCATAAGTCTCCATACATAGGAAAAATAAATGTTACTTGACACAAACCCTTTTTATTTATATGATCTCTATATTACTGCCATTTCAATTTGTTTCTCTTTATTTAGGCAAGGCAAATTTATTTGTATAGCACATTTCAAGTAAAGGACAATTCAAGGTGCCTTACACAAAAACATATAAGAAGATTAAAATGATGAAGATGCACTAAAAGACAATTAAAATAGTCATAAAAATATTTAAAAGCAAATGAGAATCTAAATAAAAGCTCCAGTGAACAATAATGTTTTCAGGCCTGATTTAAATGAACTGACGGTTGTTCTCAGACCTCAGGTATTCAGGTAATTTGTTCCACAGGTGAGGAGCAGAATAACTGAATGATGCCTCATTTTGTTTGGTTCTGATTTTTTGGAACACACAGTAGACCTGTTCCTGATTACCTCAGGGCTCTGGATGCTACATAGGGAACCAGCAGGTCTAGGATGTATTTGGGTCCAAGGCTGTTTATTGCTTTGTAGACCAGGAGTAAGATTTTGAATTCTATCCTTTGACCCACAGGAAGCCAATGTAAGGATTTGAATACATTTAAATACATTCTTTGGGTGTTATCTGAAATATAAAGAAATACATGTTAGAACCATATATGTATGGAGTATATTATGTCTCCTATGTATGAAGACTTATGGGACAATCTGTATAATCCCAAACTATTATAACCTTGCTCCAGAAACCAAATAATGGTGGGGGTGTTGTATATTGGTGTGAATATAAACAGGCTCATGGTCTTTGTATGTGTGTATGAACTGCAGCTGATGTGTCCACTCACTGCTGTCGACAGTCTAGATGCCAATGTCATCTCCAGATTCCCCTTCAGCCCCACGAGGGCCGGCACCAAGATGAACACCTCGGAGATGTGTTTGAAGACATCCCAGTGCTGAAACACAACACAAAGGCCTTGAATGCACCACAACCTCACTTCATTATTCTAATGATGAACTGACATGTTGAATGCATCTGTGTAGATAATACACCATTTAAAATATCATAAAAACACACATCCAATGACCAGCACGAACCACAAGGACAGGCGAACCCTTTGTAAACAGGTCCAATGTTTGCTGTGTTGAACCTGTCACATACAGTGTAAGGTTCGAGACCATATCTGAGCACTTCAATGAAACCCAACCTGCACCCTCTGTATGCTTCAACAAGCCACTGACTGACCTGCTGTTCAAGTTGTCACGTCTCATTAACAAGAAATCAGTTGTTTGTGACACCATTTCCCATTTGGCTGCACTAGGGTTCGTGTGCACAAGTAGAGTGGAATACATCAACTTCATCTGGGAAAATTAACTGATATTAATCTACGGTACCTATAAACATGATCTAAACATTTACATACCTTATGTGTGTAATGTTTCGATACATCTCACACAAAGATTATTGTTATGGAGAGTTACAGAAATAACAAAAACAAGTGGTGCCAGGCACAACAAGCCTTGCCCTTTGCAAATATTTTGGGTGTTATAAGTAAATGGGAAGATTTAAGAATTCATAGAAAAATTTAACCTTGGCATATTTTTCTCAAAATGTAATGATCTATCTTGGGTCACTGGCAATCTATAAACCTAATCTGGTAGGAATTCTGCTTGAGTGTTAACAAATAAACAATTCGAACCAAAAACAATACCCCTTGCATCCCTTTTGGGAGGGTGGAGTAAAAATAGTTTCAGTGTTCCTGTATGTCAACACCATGTTCTGTCTCGGGCATGGACAAACTATTCCACGAAGGGGCTGCAGGTTTTTGTTCCAACCAAGCAATAGCACACCAGACTTGATTCAATTAATCAACTGATTTCAGTCGATTGGTCAAACTACTCTTGGTTGGTTTGAACAAAAACCTGCAACCACACCGGCCCTTTGTGGAATAGATTGTCCATACCTTTTCTATCTGAATCAATCCCCAGCTGAATGTGTGAGGTTGTCATGTTCTGTCTGTGGATGCAGGAGATCATCTCTCAATAGAAGTGGATGGTATGTTGACTGTAGGAGAACTGAACTCATTTAGTCAAAGTCCATATATGACTTCTATCAGTGATCAATAGGAATTATATTGAAATCTGTAACCACTTACATGTTAAAAACCATCAAAAAATATGGACCATTAATTACAAGAAAAGCATATTTTTAATCATTCAAAAAAATTGTGAAGAATTCAAAAATAAAAATGTATCAAACTGTGAACAAACTTTGTAGACACTGTTCCAAGGAAGATGCATGAACAATTTCAGTAGTTTCTTCAGAGAAAATATTTCAAGAAATTGAAACATTTAATTAAAAACATCAATATGTGCCAATTATTTGAACAAACCTGGTAGACCTCACCCCAAAGGATGTTCCACATCAAACTAAACACTGGAAGATACATTTCACAACCACCCCAATTGTTTTTAAATTTATTCAAACATTTTCTCTGAAAGTACTGAAATTGTTTGAAGAAATTTAAACATTTGGGTGGTTATGAAAGTTATCTTCCAGTTTTTAATTCAAGAGCCCAAAGGGTACAATAGAATTGGAATCAATTGGTCTGTAGACAGTTTTTAAATATTTTTTTTTTCTCCAAAACTGTCAGAATAATTTGACATTTATTGTGGAACATCACAGGAGTGAGGTCTACTTGGTCTTTTCAAATACATGGGAAATATTGATTAATTTTTTTTAATCCCCATTGGTTTATAATGGGAAACATTTCAAAGTGCTATAACTGGAAAACAGTTGAGGATATTGATATAATAACTATTGGCAATTAATAGGAAATCACATATGGGCTTTCCTTTGATGCCATGACCTTTGACCTTGAGTGACCTTGAAAGGTCAAACCTAAGGTCGTCTACATTCAGACTTCTACAAACTTCTTCTCCAAAACAACCAGGTTATACTATGTTGGGCAAGGTCTACCAAGTTTGTTCAAAGATTTGTGAAATTTTGGTTTTTTAATTAATTAAAAAAAAATAAATGTTAGAAAATTAAAAAATCCTCCCCTGGTTTATAATGGGTCAAATTTCAATGTGCAATAACTTGAAAACAGTTGAAGATATTGATATAATTACTATAGCAATAGATCGGAAGTAAAATACGGGCTTTCATTTAATGTCATGACCTTTGACCTTGAGTGACCTTGAAAGGTTAAACAAATATGCTGTTAGACTACAGAACCCTTAGTCATATTTAATTTATTTTTTTCATTTTTTAGTTACACGTCAGACATCTGTGTTGTCCGTTCATCCAAGGCATCATGGCACCGTATATCAGTAGCAAGCGCCACAGCCTATTTCAGATGACTTTAAATCTGACCATTTCATAGATAAGACAAAGTGGCCTGTAGAAGTCACAGATAGAATACATGGAACACTCCTGAGAGGAGACAATGCCCCTCCCATCTTACCCTCTTACACAAATGGCATCTAGCTTCCCTCGACAAACAAAGGAGGGACACCTTACTCCTCTAAAATACAAACAATTCAATTTCTGAAAATTACAGAAACATTCCGAACACTACATGTTTGTCATACTTCTGTTGTGTTGGGGTACAGTATTACAGGATGTTCATTTGTGAATTTCTTTTCCAAGTGAAGAGTAAATTAATTCTCGTAGAAGGGGAGCTCTGAGCTGCTGTAAATATCACATTTTGGATTTTCCAATGTGTTAATTTATTTATTTTGTCTTTTGCTGCTGACATTTTCCCACAGTGGAACCAATAGTCATATATTATGTTAAAATGTTACTTGGGGGGGAAATTAACAAAACAACATTAAATTATTTTACACAATGTTTGGGATTTCAGACTCCAAATCAAGTCATCTACATAGAAATTAACTAATTAATACAAGGGGGGGTATTTTATTTAGGTATGTCATTATTTATTCATTGTCACTTTTTCACAATTTCCAATGTGAAACAAAATACCTACTGTACCTTTAAACTAAACTGCAGACCCTGAAATTGGAAAGAGAAAGACCAACTGACCATAAAATAACTATAGTAAATTACTATATAACTCCATGCTAAAATAATTAATGCAACTACAGAAGATTACTGTACAATATAATTGCACATAGTTCACAATGTGCAATAACTGTAAAATGTAAGGTTTCTACAATTAAGTCAGGCAATACTCTTCTGCAATAATGCTATATATATTTAATATTTATCAAGATATAATTGTACTCTTTATATAGAGTTGAGTTCATCACTATACATATTGTTTCATATATATATATATATATATATATATACTGTTTGTAAGCATGTCTCTTATACTTTGGTTATTTAAATTCTTAGCTCTACTTATCTTACATTTGTAAAATTTTATATTCTATTTTCTTACCTTATTTTTTTGACTTTTTGTCCTTTTTATATTCACTTTATTCATATTACACTGATTGGAGTAGTACAATAACGATAAAGATATATACCTATTCTATAATATAAACTTGTCTCACACACATCCAAACTCTTTCCGTACTTGCACAGTATCCATGACAATCCCTGCCGCCACCATGCCAAGACCGGACACCAGGTACGGCAGCAGGACCTGGGCCGCAATGATCCACGAGGTCTCTGGCAGGAAGCCGTGGGCCAGGCGGGTCAGTTTGCACGTGAAGCCCCTCAGCTTGTTCCCCTGAAAACGGAGCTCCAGGGCCAGATGGGTCACCACCACCATGCTGGCTGATCCTCCTGTTAACCCATCCCTGCCTGGGAAGCTTGTGGTTGAGCTGCTGTAGGAACACACAGCTCCTCGACAACACTTTGTGTTGAAACAGTTAAAAGGATGTGAAAATGTACACATCCATTCCCACAAAGAGAAAAATAGTTGCTCAGTTGTTTCCCTGCGCCTCGCTGCAGTCACAGGTGGTGGTTTGGAGCTGATTTTGAAAACAGTCACTACTTCATTAGTTTTTCCGCTGATAACCTCCACAGAAAAGGACTCGGAGCACTTATTTTGCTCTTCACCTGTCACTCAGGAAGGCAACATAAATGTACTTTTGCAAATGGTGGACTAGTAGATGGAGGAATGGAAACCAGCTGCTCTATCCACTTGAAATGAGAACACACACATTAGTCACACACAGGTCCACTTGACAGCAGGTCTGCCAGACCTCTGCTGACACTCTGCTGCTGACAGACCAACCAAACACACACACACACACACACACACACACACACTCATTTCAGACACACACACTCACACACACTCATCATGCTTCACTCTTGAGGAGCCGAATGGCTGAGGTGGAACGCTGGAAGCCTGGACGCTCACGGGGCCTGAAGAAGGTCCAGGTCCTGTGGGACAAGGACATCCAGAAGGCCAGTAGCTTCTTCTCAGCCCTCCTGTGCTGCCACTCTTTCTCTTCTTTCTCTTCTTTCTCCTCTTTCTCGTCTTTCTCCCTCCACACTTCCTCGTCTTTGTCTTCACTACTGCTGCCCGGACCACTCTGGATCCTCTTCTTCATTTTGGCAGAGGGGGGATGTCCCTGGAGGAGGTTGAAGGAAGGCTGATCAACAGTTTACCATCGAAGGCTGGTCCGCCTGTCGCTGCCGGGGCTTCCCTCCGACTCGAGACGAATAAGATGAGTGATGACAGCGTCCTATGATGGAGGGAGGGACTACCGGAGGGACACAGTCTGAGTGTGTGTGAGAGATGATGCTGCAGAAAAGGTGACTAAACTGCATCAGGATTCTTCTGTCTTCTTAAGCATCACAGGGTACTGCAGTCACATCAGTGCTCCCCCTCTTCACTAGCTCCTCCTCCCTCTGCTCTCCGATGTCCTCACTATAAGTGGGTGACGCACAATGAGCAGCAGCAGGTGATGTACCTGTCACAGACTGATGCTGATGGAAACGAGTTCATTCTCCTTAATCACACACCAGACCACACACCCCTGAACTGTCAATCCACAGGTCCTTTCAATCCCATACCTTTTTTTTTCCACTTAAACACACACACATACTTGTTTGTATATTTACAGCTTTATTTATTTTCTGTTATATTTATAATTTTCATTCTTGTTACTTTTTATTGGACAAAGTGACTGTAACACCCAACAATTTCCCCCTTAGATTAATCAAGTATTCTGATTAATCAGAAGAAAAATTGCCCCCTCAAAGGTTTTGTTTCCTTTTTCCTTCACTTATACAACTGCAGCCATGTCCTCACACACAAGTCCTGACCATACAAACACACACAGTGACTGTGACTCAGCTGAAAAGTGTCCTTGAGACATGGCTTTGAGTGGCTGCTTTTCTCTTGCAGCTCCCCCTTCTGACTCAGGATGTAACTCACACCTGCAGGTACCAGTCTTCACGTCCTCTCAGCTCAGTTCTACCTTTAATGGGTTTTTTAACTGACAGTACAAATATGTGACAAACTTTTTGACCCGAGTTTGACTGTCCTGGGCCACCTATCTCTTTTTCACTTTTTCAATTATGCCTAGCTTAATAAAGCAGAACACCAAAAAAATATTAATGTTCTTGTGGGTATTGCTTTAAGGTCATGGGTCATCAACTTGCTCTGTCATTTTTCCTTGGCAGGTGCTGTGGGGCTCATATTAAAGACATTATGCTTTAAGGCCATTTACTCTATTATTAACATCTTGTCTATTTTATTAGCCTATATTACTATGGCCAGAGTAATAAAACATAGGAAGTCCATAATGATGCCTGAAAGACCTTAACATAGAGAGCAGTCCACTGAGGAGCAATGAATGAAATCAAACTATTGGAATGTACGTGGTCCAGACCAGTAGCAAATATGAACTAATTACCTCCGCCAACAGAGGTTATGTTTTTGCCTGCGTTTATCTGTTTGTCTGTGTTCAAGATAACTTGAAAACTTATGGACGGCTTTGATGAAATTTTCAGGATATGTTGGAAATGTGAACAGGAAGAACTGATCTCATTTTGGGGGTGATCAGGGTGGGTGGGTGGGGTCTACCTTGGCGGAGGTCTGCGCGCTCAGAGTGCTTTTCTAGTTTAATTTGTTCTAGCAAGATTTTAAAGCCTGATAGCTACATCGACTTATTACATCTTTAGAACCTGCAGGCCTGGGTATTTTTATTTTATTTTTGATTTAACCAGAAAATATCCCATTGAGGTTTAGACCGTCTTTTACAAGGAAGTCCTGGCCAAGATAGGCAGCAGCAATGAAAGACATAGTTTCAGGAATACACAGTTAAAATATATACAACACACACATTAGACCAGTGTTTCCCAACCCTGGTCCTTGAGGAACACTATCCTGCATGTTTTAGGTGTATCCCGCTCCAAACACACCTAATTCAAATGATCAGCCTGTCGTCAAGCTCTGCAGATAATGACCATCAGGTGTGTTCAAAGAGGTAAACCTCTGAAACATGCAGGATAGGGTTAGGAAACACAGCATTAGACAACAAACATTAAAAAAATTAAATAATAATAAAATTAAGCATACATATTTAGGATGGATATATTGACACCTGAATTGGTGTTTGTTTTAATACATAGAAATAATCTACAATATAACTTGTATATCCTGAGAATACAGCTTTTTAAAATTTATCAATATTCTGTGCACCAGATATGAGCCACATTCTTCTGTTCTTCCTCTTCTGTGCCTCATGTTTGTTCTCATTTTGCAAGCTTCATTTATCAGACCAACTAGGTCATGATGACACTGAAACCCAAACACCACTTTTAATTTGCACAGACATGATTAGCAATATACATCATTATTTATGGAACATCCTGTTAAAACATGCCGTTTCTCACTCAAGCTTTTAGAGACTTAAACACAATATATGGTTCTGGGGGAAAAAAAAAAGCCACTAAAAAATTATGTAATTTGATTTTACTATTTATAGTATTTGGGTAAAATTAACATTTTTGTTTCATTCTCTAAACTATCAACATTTCTCCCAAATTCCAAATAAAATTCTTATTTAGTAGAGCATGTATTTCCAGAACACAACACATGGTCAAAGTAACCAAAAAAAGATACAGATGTTAAATAATGAAAACAAAATAAGTGTCTTTGTTCTCCATTGCTGTCGGATCACATGATGCAGCTCCTTGCATACACGAGAAATTCAGCAATGTTTGATGAGTTGTGACCATCCATCTTCCTCCAGAAGTTTTCAAAGTGGGTTCAGGTTCTGGAGATTGGGCTGAAGATGACAGGAGGGTGGTCTGTCATCTATACCTTTATGGACCAAGTTGGGACAGGGAGCATGGTCCTGATAGAAGAACTTGTCCTCAGTTTAGGAATTTTGACCAGAAGTCCAGTAGTTTTTAAATAGGTATTTTTGGATTCTAATGACTTTTGTGGTAATAACAGCATTGTTTTTGCCATGCAGCAAGATAATGATGGCCAAAGTCTTGGGTTTTATACTTGTGCGTTTTAAATAACACATGATTCTGATTTCACAAGAAATAGCCATGGTCTCTTCCTTTTTCCCCAGAGCTGTACATCAGATTCATCCATGTCACCTTAGCCTGGAGTGGACTGTATTTATTTGAAGGGTCACTGACCTGAGCCTGGTCCAGCATCATCCCAGCCGTCACCATCCCCAAACCGGCCAACAGGTAGGTTGGCAGCACCTGCAGGGAGATCACCATGGACGATTCTATGTTGGAGATGTGAAGCTTCTCCTCTTCTTCCATCTTGTTTGAACTACTACTACTAGTACTACTATACCTGCTCAGGTCTGTTATGAAGAGCTGCCAATTCTTTACAAACAACTGCCAAAAGCACTTTGACTTTCATTCTGTCAGCCTGACCTGTTCAGTCAAACCTCCTCGGTCACTAGTGTTTGACAAGTCAACAGCAAATGTTATCTGTTGTACCGTTCATGACTGATCTTAGCTCAGGGTTAATGACTATGAGAATTTTTACCTCCGCCAAGGAGCTTATGTTTTTGCTGGTGTTGGTTGGTTTGTGTACAAGATAACTCAAAAACCTATGGACGGATTTTGATGAAATTTTCAGGGTAGGTTGGTAATAGGAGCTCTAGAAATGATTAGATTTTGGTAGTAATCCGGGGGGAGTGTCTACCTTGGCAGATGTCTGCGCTCTGTGCTTTTCTAGTTATAACAAGTGACAACATGAAATCATCGGCCCCTATTCAGAGGTCACTTTAGCCACTTTCACTAATGCTAGTATTGTCTTTACACTTACTTTCTTACAATTCTGGGACATTTTATTTACAGTAGCTAATGCTAATACATTAACTTAGTCACATCGTTATGTGACTCTAAGCTTTCATCAGTTGATATCAGGAGTAACTCACCTGTTTGTGTGGTGTTGGCTAATGAGGTTAATGGTGCAAGTAGCTAATTGTGTAAAGTAATGGAGCTAACATCACAAAATCTTAGCATTAGCTTTACCGTTATTTAGTTCTAATACTCAGCCTGTTAGTGCAACTTAATTTCATCAGTTAATGTTATCAGCAGGTTTAACTTGTGTAATTAAAGTGCCTTACCTATCTGTATAGCTTAGCTACATTAAGTCACTATTAAATATACTGTTACTTATAATTCCCAGCCTTGTAACACTAGTTAAAATTATATAAACATAATTATGTAAACATAAATCTGCTGCTAGTTTCATTAATCAAGTATCTGCAGAAACATTGACACTTGTCATAGACACTTATCGGTCACCTGTCAAAGTTTAAAAATGGCAGTGGCTGTTGTATGTTGTGAAACAGATTTTTACTTAAGTCCTCCAGCCTGCTAATTAATTAAGTCTGATTCTCCATATTACCATCTCAAAGTCACTGCATCAGCATTAAACTAGAGGTTTGACAAAGCTCTGACCTTTACTCACCTGAGATGCTCCTGTGCTTTAACCTGCTGACTCTCCACATGGTGAATATGCTGAGTTTAACATCAGAGTGGAAGGAAATGAAAGTCAAATAAGTCTGTGAAATAAATCAACTCACTTTGAATTTTGTTGCACTAGTTCGTTTTTTGTTTGTTTTTTTGTTCATGTTGTCATCTGGACATTTGGTCTGTATTCAATTTCTTGTAGAAGAATAATATAAATACAAATGACTTTTGAACCTGGAGCATGGCAGGACCCTGACAGACTGAACCTGGAGGGGTGATTTAATGCTTGGAGTTAGAATATATCACACTTGGAGTTAACGACGTCCCACCTCAAAGCATTCCAGACAGTCCATGTTGAATATAAACAACACATATGGAAGAACACAGATGGGCTAATTATACATTATGATGCATGTTTTGATTGTGAACTTTCAGACTGTATGCCACCATTGTTGTGTTGACATCACATTGTAATTCAGTGAGGTCAGGGTACTTCAATCTGATCCCACTTTGCATGTAGGACCTCTGGCTTTGACATGCATTCCAATGTACTTTACAAAGTTGCATGTCAGAAACAGTCCACCTTCCAGTACTTTGGAATGCACCACAAGTCTGTCATAAGGTCTGCGAGATCATGTTCTGTCCTTCAGTGTCAACGTCTATAAAATGAGTCGACAGACCCAGTGAAGAGGCTCCATTATATAAGTGTCCAATTTCTATGCAATGATGGTACACTTTTTAACATGGCCTTCAACAACATGTTTGGGTTGTTCTTACAGTGGAATGAATTTCTCTGCTCAGACTGTCTGAATTTGCAATTGATTCTTTTGTCTGGATCATCTGCTGCCATGTAACTCTCAGAAAAAAAAAGTGGTGCCAGGCACAATGTACCCCGCCTTCTCACAAATATTTTACTTGATTTGCCCTATCTGTGCCCCATTGTGAATGGGGCTTCATGATATTAGAAAAAACTGACATTGCAATTTTTTGTATATTTATATTTTTTTATCTTTGCAATATATTTAGTGATATGAAAAAATACTCTGGCGTATATAACAGCTGTGTGGTGCCAGCGCAAAACACACACAGAATATACGTTTCAATATCGTCCTTGTAGCCAAGATAATTAAATAAAATTACTAATTAAAAATTAAGAAACACGAATGAAAATAAATAAAATATAAATGAATATATAAATAAATAAATGAAATTTTTTAAATTAAATATAGAAATAAAAAAATATTTTCAAAAAAGTAATTGCAAGACCTAGGATGCGACTATTGGACACACGTAAATTGCAATGTTGATGCTCAAACATTATATTATGTAGGCGATGGGATAATGATAATAATCACAGATTCAGATGACAATAGAGGGTAATAACTTATTAACAATAACAGGAACTCAAGTTTTATGTACGGCAAAGTTTAGAGTAACACAAGAATTTTGATCAAACATGAGATCACATTGATGTCTGAGGCCTGAAATGTACAGATTCAGATTAAGGAACAGTTCAGGAAGCTTCATCGTTTTCTCCAGGAGGAAGAGGAGGCCAGGATTATAACTCTGAAGGAGGAAGATGAAGGTTGAGTGATGAGGAAGAAGCTGTGACCATAATCAGACCAACAGAGAATCAAAAGGAGACTAATTCCTTCATAAATAGAACCCAACAGTTTTGTTTCCTCAACTTCTTGATTGAAGATTAGTGCTAGAGTTTATAGTTTCCCTCTTAGAGTAAAAAGAAAGTACTGTATAAATGTAGAGAATCCGTTTTATGTGGGTCTTAGCAAGTCCTGCTACTGACAAGTGTAACACTGATAGCATGATGATACTGTTAGCATGTCCTGCTATCAGTAAACTGATACTTAACTGTATCTGGTTACTTTGAGGCTGTTTTTGTTGAAGACTTTGCCAACAAGTGGATGATGGACACATATCCACTGCATGTTTCCAATAATTATTCTATAAACTTTCAATCCCTCAAGTCAACCAGGGAATTAAAAAACAAAAAAGACTAAATTAAATTATGCAATTCCACTGCAATCATCTTAATAATGCAAATGTCAGTACAGAGATGTGTCAAGCATTCTGTTTATAATGAGATTAAGAGTACATAATGTAACGAATGCATTCTGCAAATGAAAACAGTGTGACCGAGTTGGCCTAAGTTAACCTTGTGCACAGCTGGCTTTTCATGTCTGTGATGATAAACAAGCAGGAACAGCAGGCATCTTTCAGAACAGAGGGACGCAGCGTCCACTACCTACTATAAATATTCACTCTACACCACCCATCCCCAGTTAAGGTCTCATGTTATATGTCAAGGGCTGAGTGCCAAGGGTGCGGGACATAGATTACAGTTTGTGTTCCACTTCTAGTTGTCATTAGAGTTCTCTCAGACCACACTATCTCCTGTTTGTGCTTTGCAGGAACATATTTCACTGTCTTTTTGCTCATGATGTGGAGTTTGTTTGCTGTTTTGCTGAGTGTTGCTGGTATTTCCTGGCATAGGGAGGCTTCTGTCATCTTGTTGCAGTTGGGTTGAACTTTGCTGCTAGTAATGTCAATGCAAGAGGACAGCTGAAGAACAGAAGGCAAGAAATCCTGCTGTAAAGGTTTGGATCTCTTTAAACACGCAACTAATATTGTAAAATATGTGGTCCTTTGATTTGAACTTTGAGCCTTTACAGGTTTGAGGTATATTTGGGTCATTTGTTGGTTTGTTTGTTTGTTTCTGAATGTGTGTTAATGCAGCAAACATGGCTGAGGCTTGTCAGACATGCCAGCATAAAGGTTCAAGTGAGAAAAGAACCGGATCCAATAGTGTGAACATGCCTCGAAACACCACCATCCGTCTTCGGGACATTTATGACCCCAAGCCTCAACCACCTAAAGCCCCCGTCCGGATCCGTCCTCCAGCTCCAAGAACCCCCTCGGTCACCCAACCTGAGTCAAAGCCAAGCCAGTCAATCAATCCCCCAACCAAGACCATTATGAGGAGACGAGCGCAGTCGATTTCTTCATCTACAGAGAGGAAGAGGGAGTGCAGGACTGTGCAGGTACGCTTTGTGGATGCATTAGGTCTTGAACTGGAAGAGGTGAAGTTCTTCCAAGTCAAAGATCACCCTCTAATACCCCAACATGTCAAGTTCAGATTACTGATGAGCTCTGAAATGGCCTTTAGGAAGTCACTGGAGTTGTCCCTTCCTTATTTCAAACCCTGCTTCCCTGAAAACATGAGAGCTCATCCAGACTTCCTGGATCGTCTCTGCACTCAGAGTGTCAGTCTGGAGCAGGTTGTGTGTTCAGATCAGGGCATAACAGGAACTATACAAGTACTTAATTTAGCTTACGAGAAGGAAGTTACAGTGCACTACTCCTTCACCAACTGGAGAACGCACGCAGATACAACAGCATCCTGGGTATCAAGTGGGGACCGCTGGGACCATGATGCTCCAGAAACAGATATGTTCCGATTCCGTCTCCCAGTTCCACCTTTCATTCTGCAGCCAGGAGCCATGTTGGAATTCGCCATCTGCTACCGTGTAAAAGGATCCGATTATTGGGACAACAACAATGGGCAAAATTACAAGTTGTCTTGCCACAGCTACAAAGTGACTGTCCCCAGGGAGTGTGAGGATAGCATGCTGCATTTTACCTGAGCGGCCACATGGGGAAGCTGTAACACAAATCTTTAATAACCAGGCAAATGGCATCAAACTAAATGTTCTTTACTGTATTAAAGCAGCAACAGAATGTACCTGATTATTCTTACTGCTTAATTTACAAGATATGAACAGTTTAATATATGTGCAATAATATATGATATATAACGGAGTATTTTGCTGATCATATGCCACTCTTATGTTATTAACTCTTAGACAAAGTGCAGTTTTTGACTACTGTGAAAAGATGCAATATGAATATATTTTTTACAAATATCTTTATTTCCAACATCTGAACAGATAATAACAGATCTTAATAGATGACCACCTTCCCTGATTGTCTCAATTGCAGTTTTCCACAGAATATTGTTAAGCTTGGTTCGGAGTTCTGCAGTTCCTATTTGCCATTCTTCTATCATGACAACAGTGTACAATGCTAGCTACCATTAGTGCAAATTTGTAGTGATGTTAGAGAAAAAGTTAACAGCAAAATATATCAAATGACTGAATGAATAATGGATCCAGTGTAAGCAGGTTATGTATACAATATAGAAATGTGATACATATGATTTTTATTAATAATAAATAACTACAAAAGCACTCAGAGAGCGCAGTGCCGAGGCAGATCAACCCCACCATACCTCTTTTTGGCACTAACACACCATTAACTACATAAACTCACAAATATTTGCTGATGTCAAGCAAAGACAGTGTTTAGGGATGGCAACTCCAGCGGCTGCTTCATGCTTGTGGTTGACTTCATGCTCTGACCGACGGGGCTCGACCCCATTCTCCAGGAGCTTGTTTTGTCTCTGGGGGCAGATCGCTGGAAGCAGTGTTGGCTCTGCTGTTGCACTGAGATCCTGACAGGACTGACCTTTCACCACTCTTTCCACTGATATGAGAGCCCAGATTCCAGTCAGAGTTCTGGAAGGCTGAGAAGTTTGGCTCAGGAGGAGGGCATATTTCCATCTGTGTAAGGCCTCTGAACACCGGCAAAATACAGAGTGAATACAGAGGTTTACCCAACACTGTGAATGAAACAAAACCAAAGTGTCTGTGTGTCACAGTCCCTCAATAAAGTACAAAGAAAGTATCTTCACCTCCCTGTAAGGCTAAAGTCCCAGTGCTACTCTTGTGGTAGTTATCAAATGATTTTTCTTAAATAATTTGTCACCATTAAAGTAGTAGTAATAATAATAATAATAATCCTCCATATTTTGCATTTTTCCAATTAAATTTTCCCATATATAATGTACTGATCATGTAGCTGTTCATAAAAGCTCACATTAGAGTTGGGGGTTATTCTAATAAAAACAACAAAACGAAGAAAAAGTGACTTTTTCAATAAAATCTGTCACTAACTGAACATAAACCCAGAGTGTCCATCCACTATCATAGAACCAACTCCATGGGTTTTACTGGTGAATCAATGTTGAAGAAGATGATGTTGTTTCCATGGTAACTACAGAGCCTCTGAACACCCAGATGGGTCATATCAGATGACCATGAAATGATGAAAAACTTTATTTTACACTAATTATTTACATGAATTGATAAGATTAGTAGATCAGCAGATATTAAACAGTTTACAGCAGTAGATAAATTATCGCTGTTTGATGTTTGGGTCTTTATGGGTTAATATCTGTTGCTACAGGACTCTGTCAAAACAATGAGAAAACTTGTGGAGTACAGCTGCATCATGGAAGCTGTTGTTTTTATCACTTACCACTCAGGAAGAATCCATGTTTACAGTTATACAGTGATAGTAGAATATGTAGCATAATGTATTGTTAGTCCCATAGGACAAAATATTGAATGCATTCATTCAGGTGTTTCCTTTCGAACAAGTCAATAATGTCAAATGTCATAAAACAAATGTTAACTTACAAATTAAGGCAGCTAACACCAATAAATGGTCAATTCCATCACATAACAAACCTAAACACAACTGTCTCAACAAGTTTTATATTTAGTGACATGTTTTCAGGTTGTCATATTCTAATCAGAGCTGTTGAGTCATTATGTTAGTTGTGTTGTTTACAAAACATCATTAACATATCTGTGTTTACCTATGAAACAGTATTCTGACAAAATGAAACAGGCGGTTTCCCTGGATAAAATTACACTTTGCACAGTTGGAAACATTTGACCTAATGATACAAATGGTACAGAAGTCAACAAAATGGAACTGTCATTTTAGAAAATTAGAATTATTGCATATTTTAGTTTTAAAATAAAAAAAATATATAGGTGTGTGTTAGACTGCCTGATGTGTCTTTTGACTAGAGAACGACTCCTGCTGGAGAGAAGAGACATATTTAGACTGTGCAGACTGTTATTATTAAATCAGAGATGGAAAAAAGTTTTGAATGCCAATGCAGTTGTGATATGTTGCATTAAGAGTCACTGTTGAGTCATAGAACTGACTGTGTTGTTCCACTGCATGTGCACTGTTCCATAACATAAACAATGAAACACATCTAGTGCATGACATGTTAAAACTTGCAAGAAATGTTACTTTTTTTCTTCACAATAAAAATAAAGGAGGATAAAAGTGATTTGTTTGTATTTGTCTGATACAGTCAAATATTTTAAAACACAAAAGGTTTGTCCACAAATATTTAATGATATTTGTGATGCATGAAAATGTTTTTCCCCAGTATTGTACTATAGCTTCAAAAACAAAAGTTATGGAAAATGTCTGTCTTTAACAAAGTTCTTAACACATAGAAATATCTTTACAGGGTTGTGTTTATAATTATGATCACTCGAGAGAAAGAGCATGCATATTTTTAAGTCAGACTGTAGAACTGTATTGAAATCCTTTGTTAAAAATGGACAAATGACAGCAATTACATTGTCCCTGAAAGGCCACTAGATGGCATCATTCCTCAACTCTCTAAACTCATGTCAGCACATGTTTTTGTGATCCTCAACATATTGCTGTTTTAAAGCAGTGCTAATTAAATGTCCTTTATTTGAACGTTTTAATGGTATTTTTTATGTATTAGCAATATCTGTAAGAAATCATCAGCAGGTAATGAACGTTAGGAGCTGGTGTTAGAAAAATAAACCTCTGAACATGGATCAGGAGTCCCAGTAGAAACATGCAGTGTCTCTCTTAGGGCGCTCACAGCCTGGCAACACTCTGCTGTTTTTTTTTTCCTTGGGTCTCTGTGGGTTGGTTGTAATTAGTGAATTCACAGACGATGACACAGTGGGCATTTACACAAATGTATCTACAACTATAACACTGCCAAGCCCCGGTACCTCGTCTGCCCTGAAAAGTAGACAGTGTTTCTTCTAAACCTTTAACCCACAGGTGTCAAACATGTGGCCCAGGGGCCAAATTGGCCCAACAAAGGGTCCAGTCCGGCCCTTAGGATGAAATTGGGGAATGCAAAAAATAGATATTAAAATTAGTGCTGGCATGAAATTAAAACAAATGGAAATTAATTAATGATGTTCAGTAATTAATTGCTCTAATTAATCTAATTTTTAAACTTGCCTAAAAAAAGAAGTTGTAAAAAATCCACAATTTAAGGCATTTTCATTTCAAACAGTTACATTTTTACGACAATTTCAAATAAGTTATAAATTCATCACAACCACATCATGGGTTTAAGACTTAAAAGTTGAATTTGGACCCCCCCCCCCCCCACACACACACACACACACACACACACACACACAGACAGACACTCCGGGCCCCCTGGGGACACTTGGCTTCCCTTTCTGTTCTTATTTAATGCTCTTTTGTGCAACCTTAGCCGTTTATACCAGTGTGTTGCTGTTGTTGTACATGTCTATGTAGTGCTGTGCCTTTATTTGGGGCTGTCATTTTGCTGCTGCTTGTTATATAAGAAAGCACCATATTAGGAGCTGACATGCTATTCAGTAATGACGTTTGCTCTGGGGACCGGCTGGGATTAAATTGGGAAAATGAATGTATCTTCATGAGCTTCCACAGCCATTTTGTGTTGCATCATTAAAATACTATTATAAGCCTGTATGAATAAAGAACTGTGTCACTGTGATACATGGATGTGATTTGTTTACAGCTTATGTCTTGGAAACCATATTCATTTACTGACTCATAACTATTCATATATCATTTAAAAAATTACTTATGTAAGTTCATGTTACCAAAGTAACATTGATTAATATCACGTACACATATGAAGCTTTATCATTCAAAAATGTAGTGTATGAATATTTATCTATGAGCTCTTTCTTTTCTTCGGGATTATGTTTGTTTTGTTGTAATTCACGTCCATGCCACTAGAAGGCTCCAATGGTTTGGAAACGGGGGTGGGGGGGGGTGCATTTAAATATTAAGGGTCAATTCCAACAGGTGGAGCAGATGAGGAGCTTAAGTGTAAAAAAAATAAATAAATTAATAATAAAAAAGGAGTTTAAGTGTCTGTCCCTTCCGGGGGGCTCACAGGCACACATGATGTACCTCATAATAAATTATAATTTTTGGTGTGCATTTCAACTGCTTATGCTTAAGCTTCGGGTTTTACTCATTTGCGAGTAAAACCCATTAATAATTTGGACTACATGCCTTGTGCGCATATGACATCACCACAGACTCCACACCACAGCTGATGTCACATAAGCGACGGATTGTTGTCTCTTGTTAGCCCTCATAAAATCTAACCTCGCGTTTGCTTCCCATCAAAAACAGGTAGAATTTGTTATTAGTCTTATTAATATTTCTTATTAATCGCTATCATATGTGAATGTCAGCGCACTTGTCAAACAGAATCCGAATTTAGCTTGACTCCTCCCCTTTTTTTTAACAGCAACAACTGCTTTATTTTTTTGGGGAGTGGGTTTGGACAAAGTATTCATGAGAAAAATGTTTTAGTCTTTATTTTTCACAATTTTTGACCCTTTGAGACTAAATAATGATTCAGCTTCAGCAATATCAGGATGATTCGTCACATTTTATTAAATAAGTGAAAAATTATTAATACTTTGGGGTTTTTCTCATGGTTTAATTTGATCAAATAGAGGGTTCCTGAAATAATAATTATATGAATAAAAATGTCTTCAGGTGACATTTGAGTAAATGTCTCATCTTTATAATAATTCATTTGAATAATTGGTTTAAATTCTCTTTATTCTTTCATGTTTTTAGTGCAGTCTAGTGTGTGAATGAAAAATTGATTTTCTTCATTTATTGAAAGTTATTTATTATTTTTGCTCATTTGTTATTATCTTTCCTTAATTTTCATTGATCACATTGGCTGTTTTTTTTTTGTTTATTTAATTTATTTTCTACATTTAGATTGTTTTATTTTATTATGGAGAGGATAAGTCACGCCCTTTTATTTCCGGTCCATGGTTCCTTAGCTCGCGTGGATGAGAGTGACTGGAGCGAGTCAAGCTGAATTATGATTCCGTTTGACAAGTGCTCTGAAATTCACATATGATAGCGGTTAATAAGAAATATTTGACGTGGCTCAATTTACTCCATTTTCAATTTTTTTTCGCGAGCTAAGTACCCATGGACCGGAAGTAGTAGGGCGTGACTTGACCTGTCTACCCGAAAGCAAACCGTTTTCGACTGGATTTGTGCTTTGTTCTTGGAGTTTCAATGGCTAATGGCTTGGTGAATAGTTTGTTTTCATTTCTTTGCTTTTGGATATTATGAGTTATTTAACAGTGTGGCGAACTACAATGCAAAATAAGCCCACATTGTCATTTGACTCGAAATATCCGTCTTACTTACGCGCACGTGATGTTGTATCCATCTATTAGCTGCCAGTATCTGACTAGACAGGGTTTAGTCAGTACGTTAAGGTCGAAAACGGATTCAAATTGGATTAGTATTTATCGACAGAATTAGTGTTCGTTGGAAACTCCGGATGTGAGGAGGGCAAATGTTGGGAGTTGCCGAATATTGCTAATGGGAGCTACACCGGAGCAAGCCGACACCAGCCTCTTCACACCGGGACACAACTCATCCAACCTGGCCAACGCTCCATGGGGGTATGTGGTAATCAGCGCTGATGTTTGAATGGCCGTATTAATTTGTGTGTATATAACGACTGAAACTAATGCATTGTAACGTACTTGCATGTTCATTAATTTTATTATATTAATTTTACTCGGGTTATTGTGGAACATTGATTATCCTCGGACTGTCTCGCGTGAGACTAAAATTAACTTTGCTCGTTGATGGACCCACTGGGTCAAGCTACACTCAGATTCTGTTAGACAAGTGCTCTGAAATTAACATATGGTAGTGGTTAATAAGAAATATTTTAAGTTGCATAGGCAGACCACCTGTTTTTGATGGGACGCAAACATAACGTGGGCTTTACGTGGGCTAACAAGAGACTACAATCTGTCGCGTATGTGACGTAAGACTCCCCTCAACTGTGGTGTGGAGTCTGTGATGACGTCACATGCGCGCCAGGTGTGTAGTCCAAATGATTAACGGATTTTACTTGCAAATGAATCAGCCCTTGGTTAACAGAAGCAGTTGAATTGATCCGGAAGAGATTCTGGATCACTTTGAAATTTTACATTGCTGTAAATGGAGAATACATTTAAAAGTGATCCAGAGTTCAGGATCTCTTCCGGGTCATCACCAAAATCTAATCATTTGTGCCTTGTGACACCCCCAATACGCCATGAAATTTTCATCAAGGTCTGTCTATAACTTTTTGAGTTATCTTGCTAACTAACAGACAAATAAAATCCGGCAAAAACATAACCTCCTTGGTGGAGGTAATAATGTCACATGTAGTGATTTTTAGCCATCCCAGTAAATAAATACACAAAGACTGAATAAATTCTGCATCCTTTATCTTTATTAAGGAAGAATTGTCCCTTGTCCCTGCTGCAGAGACTTAAAGTTGCTGTACACTATGTGAGTGTATTCACTGACATTTAAAATCATATAATTATAAATATATGGGTGCTGGACGTTCAGCAGCAGGTTGATGTCAGTGGACCAGTCCTGATGCTCATACGGATCCAGCCCTTTGATTCCCTGCATTTTTTTCCTCGTACCGCTTCTTTGCGGTTGGATTCAGTTTTAGGCAATATGGTTCACTGTTGTTTTCATTAGTCCACTGCATTGTGTATGTTAATTTTAGTTTTTAATGAATTTACGTGAGTATTTATATGGTTATTGACTAGGGTTAGGCTACTCTAGTCTATGTACATCGAGGGAATATACGCAACCCTTTGCGATTATGATGACATTGTCGCCCAGTTGGTCACATGTTTTAGCAATCTGTATTGAGTTTATTGCCTGCTGATGAAGTAATAAAGCATGACATCTGGTATCAAGCTAAAATGCTGAGTGTCAATGACTTTATTGCACATGTAAGCCGATGGTTGTTTGAAGCTTAAATAGACTCAACCGCCAAAGTCTGTGTCGACTATGATCAAAGTGGTTGTTTATTGGGTCAAACTGAAATCCAAGCTGCTGAAAAGGAAATTAATGAAAGAAATGGGAATGCAGCTACAATTCAAAAGGCAAAAAAAGAGGAGGAAGATGACATCACACCGGGAGACACCATCTCACATGTGAAGTCACAGCACAGTGGCTCAATTAGTTCTTCAAGTAGTCGGTCTTCCACATCTTCAGCTGCTAGATGCAAGGCAGAGGCAAGACATGATGCACTCTTGGCCTGGGCTGCTGCTCTAAAGGATAAACATGCATTGGAGGAGCAGGAGCTCATTTTGAAGAGAAACAAAGAGCATACAGCGCCTAAAATCTCACATATCTCACTCAATCCTCAAGTTTAAACATTTTTGCCTCGACCATCACACCAGAATGAAACCCAAGCATGAGAAAGGAATGTCTCAGTATTTGTACCTGTCATGCCAACATTTGTGCCTCTGCCACCACAGCAGCTGAGATTACAGCAACTGCAAAACAATGCTTCATGTGTAATGCCATTTATCATTCCAACTGTTGGTAACAATCAATGTGCTGTTTCAGCAGCCTCATCGATTCACCAAGTCTAAAAAATGTGGTCGCTAAAGGACAATTGTAATGTTTACTTCTGAAATATATTCATGTTGATCTAAAGTTGTAAGATAGAAATATAAATACAAGCACATCCATGGGTGGACTGTATTGGGAAAAGTCCTGTTATAAAATATGAGTTGGTTAACATAGTTGTACATCAGTTACAGAAAGACTGGAAAGTAAAGTTTTAAGTTCAAACAAAGAGTTCTTGAAGCCAATTCTATAATTGCAGCTGCTTTTCTTAATCTACTGAAATGTTGTTTTGTTTGTTTTCTTTTTAACCAACTGTTTATTGTTGAATATGTGTGTTGTATGTATTTTAACTGTGTATTCCTGTAACTGTTTTGCATTGCTGCTGCTTATCTTGGCCAGGACTCTCTTGTAAAGGTTCTTAATCTCAATGGGATATTTCCTGGTTAAATAAAGGCAATGTGTATATATATATATATATATATATATATATATATATATATACTGTATATGACATACTGAGAAAGCTATTTCTGGATCACAAACTCATCACGACAAACTGAACATATGCTCAGTGACTGTGTCCAACTTTGGCCTAAACCCAGACCATCCCACTCATGTATCTATTGTCAGCAAAGTCTACTCTCAGTAGTACTCTCAGTCATTCGTATGATTTATTTATTTGTTTATTTTATTGTTTTTTGGATTAATATTACTATGCCATTCATGAATCCCTGGAATTTTAATCAACTTTTCCTTTTAATTACTGACAGTGATGCACAGGCTGACCCAAAGTGAGCGGTCACCTGTGGTCATCCACAGTTAAAGGTCATTGAAAAATATTTTTAATGATAGTCGGGTTGTGGTCGGTCAGGTCATTTGAGATAAACATTAAAATAACCTGGTAAATCATTGGAATTTTATTTAAAATGGAATTTAAATATTAGGTACAGTTTTCTATTATTAATACATACTCTTTATTGACTGACTTTCCGTGAAGGTGACGTACAACGTTGGAAGTATCCTACGTTATGGGGGAGCAAGAGACAGTGTCAATTTGGGAGAGTGGAGGCTCCAGAAACATACAAACAAAACGTTTGGGACACATTCACTGATGAGCGACTCCCAGTGATTTTTTTCTATGGAAACTGGGTTCAAATGTCTCTTTGGGTGTTACAGGTTGTCAACCCCTGGTTTAGATGCTGCGTGTTTATAACTTTTGAATGATGAAGCAGGCCAAAAATATTTTCTCAACACATTAATTTACAAGCAATGACATAGGATATTGGCAGAAATAAATGCAGGTATGTGAGTAAGGTCATTTGATGTATAAAGACCATTTACTATTTTTTAAAAATGCGGGTTGAGAAACGGGTCGGGTGGGTCCTTTTCAAATGTATTTCTTGCGGTTCAAGTTGCGAGCAGGCTAGTTTAAAAAAATAAAAAACTGTTGGTTACAGGTTGTTTATTGATCGACCTGTGCATTACTGATTATTGGTGGAAGGTAAGGGATGCTAATTAGGCCTAATTTACTAATAAATACTGTATGTGTCAAGTTGCAATACAAATATTGAACCTAGTTATTGAAATTTAAGTGATTTTTTTTTTAAGGTATATCTGTATTTCACTTGTATTTTTATTTATTTATTTATTTTTTAATCACTTTAACTTCCTGAGACCCAGGAATTATTTTTGTCCCCTGTCTCAGCTAATCAGTAGAATTTTGCTTTTCTGGAGGGTAAGCTGTGGAGAAAAAAAAATTTATGTGCTAGAAAAACACTGACTGCAATTTTGGAATCACCATGACAATTATAGTTTTAATCATCATAAAAATGTAACTCAAAAGAATGTTGTTCTCAAGTGTTATTGAACATCCCACTCTACCTCCTAAGCCACACCCACCAATTTTGAGTTGTTATTCCATCACTATGAATATCAGACTGTATGGAAAAGGGGAAGCAGTCCAACTAAATGACGTGACTTATGATCGTGACTGTGTTTAGACGCAGATAGTCATCGCACGTAGTCTGTTACAAAAGACTGAGCATATGGTCATGGAGTGTGTCCACCTTTGGACATTTCTCATATGAGAAACACCCGGAAGTCAGGATATCCCACTCACACCAATGGGTGCATCCCATCCTCCCACGCCCCCCCTGCAGGTCATGGCCTTCTGGCGTTGGTGTCATTTCTCCAGACAGTGAGCGGTCCTGTCGTACAGTGGGATGGAAATTGGACTGGCCATCTGTCCTCACATGCATGAGGCTCAAACCTGCCAACCTTCACCTGCCTGACACAGATCTGTTTTCCCAATACTTTCAATTTAATATCCCCTAAGAGGCTTTCCGATGACCTCATGTGTAACTATGGTAACTAATTTCCCAATGTTCCTCTGGGGAATGAGTAAATTTTTAAGCTCAGGGAGAAGTGTGAGGCCAAATCTCAGTAAACCAAACACAACGGCTTATTTATTAATCTGTCTGTTGCATAGCACCACAAGTCTTATTTATTCAACCAAAAATTTGCCCTGAATCAGGGGTTTTAAACATGAGGCCCTTGGGCCAAAACTGGTCAGCCAAAGGGTACAATCTGGCCCGTCACTGCAAAAATTTAACTGCAATTGAATTGCACTGAAGATATTAAAGGTTTTGTGACATGTTGTTTTCATAGCATTCAAAGTCTTTGACAATGAATTTAAAACGTGTTTCAAAAGTATTCAACCAAAAAACCCCACTCCATAATATTCATTTTTGTGGATTTCTGTGGTCTGAATCCAAGTACTATGCCTGCAACACATGAACACCTCAACAGACTACTTGGGGCGCTTCGCCTGTCAGTCATGTACTCGGCTCCACCCCCAAACTGCTGCGGCCAGCCCCCCCTCCTTACTGCTGTACAGTATAAGAAATACTGTATCATATGCTGCCTAATAAAGAATGATACCAAGTATAAATAATGATAAACCAACACTTTAAAACCAAATGTTAACTCATCCTGTGTGTTACTTTATTTTTAATTCATAGTTTTGTTTTTAATTCATAGTTTCGTCGGATCGTTGGGGGGAAGGGGGGGGGGTCTGCCGTCTCACCGCGACATTAAAAGTGTATTTATTATTTGTATTTTGTCACAACAGTTTGATATTCTAACAAACCAAGACTTTAAAACCAGATGTTAACTCATCCTGTCGTGTTACTTTATTTTTAATTCATAGTTTTGTTTTTAATTCATAGTTTCGTCGGATCGTTGGGGGGAAGGGGGGGTCTGCCGTCTCACCGCGACATTAAAAGTGTATTTATTATTTGTATTTTGTCACAACAGTTTGATATTCTAACAAACCAAGACTTTAAAACCAGATGTTAACTCATCATGTCTTGTTAATTTGTTATTATAAGTTTTTAATTCATAGTTTCGTCGAAAATGACCGGAACAAGTCTGGACTCTCTTGGGTAAATAAGCAGGAACGTTACCTTGGTAGATAAAAGCCAGCCACTGGGAACGTAGTTCTTCAGGGGAGCTTGGTAGGTCAAATAGTGATTGTTGCTGATCTACACAGCCAACAACATGAGGTGTGATTTAGGAGCCATTACGACACGAGTAAACCGTTCAGCGATGAAAAGGTTGTAAGAGCAGGAGCGCATGTGAACACCGTTTCTATAGTAACGTTGGTGGGGGCGGGGCTAAGCACAGTGGACGGGCAGAAGAGAAGAGGGGGGGGGGGAGTCTCCTTATTGCTCTCCCGCGTGTGACGTCGAACGCGGGAGACAAATCACAGAGAGCGTTTCATGCTCAGGCCTCCAAGAGCCCCAGACCATAGGAAAACCACTGAACAGTCTAGATTCATGTTTTTTTGGTGTAAATGAGGCCAGACGACCCATATAGTAACATGAAAATATCAAAAATGAGTTTTGGATGTCACAATACCTTTAAGAGATAAACATAAATAATATTGGATTAGATTTCTATAGCACTTTTCAAGGCACCAACCAATGCGCTTTACATTATTGATTCACTCTCACATTCTTCCTCTAGTAGTGGTAAACTACAGTTGTAGCCACAGCTGCCCTGGGGCAGACTGACAGTTGCGTGGCTGTCAATATGTGCCTATGGTCCCTCCAACGCCACTGAATATTCCTACACCAGTGTGAGTGGCACTGGAAGCAAGGAAGGTGAAGTGTCTTGCCCAACGACACAATAGACTGACTAGGACAGAGTGGGATTCGAACCACCAACCCTTTGGTTAATGAATAACCCACTCGACCAACTGAGTCATGGCCGCCCCCAAAGATGTAGCACTGGTTTTAATTCAGGTTCTACATACAGACTAATATAATATAATCTAAATCAGGGGTGGGCAACTCCAGGCCTCGAGGGACGGTATCCTGCAAGTTTTGGATGTTTCCCTCTTCCATCACACCTGGAAGCCATTACATCATTATCAGGTGTCTGTAGAGCTGGATGATGAGCTGATCATTAATTGAATTAGGTGTGCTGGAAAAAGGAAATATCAAAAACATGCAGGATTCTGGCCCTCGAGGACAGGAGTCGCCCACCCCTGATCTAAATAATGACTCGAAAACAAACGGTAGACAAAACAGTGGAAAAAGCCGAGTCGATATGGATTCTCGGGTACCTAATGCTGGTGCCATTGTTGTGTATGTGAAAAGACTACACTGCCACCGCTTTGTCACACCAGCCACAATGTTGCCGGGTAGTCCCACCCTGTGACACTGATTGGCTCCTTCGTTTTGAAGAAAACCTGAACCTCATGGTACTCGGATGGTTGCGTTTCGCTATGCTCACGCAGCCAGATGACGTGAGTCAGGTTAGATGTTTGGGTCTTTATGGGTTAAAATGACATAAAACACAAAATCAATCAAAACACGACACAGTTTGGTACAAATTGAAAACCTGTATTGTGCAGACAATAAATAGCGCTTACAAAGGGAGTTCTGTCTTGTACACAGACAAGGTTTCTGTTTAAGAACATGTACACTGTCGATATGAAACGCATCATTAACTGAATCAGTGAGATCCAGACACAGCGCGGGGATGTGACTACTGATACTGGTGTGGGATTGGTTGACTCGGTCACATGCACATTTCCCCTTTGTGGCATCAAAAAGAATGTCTTTCAAAAGAGTCTGTTTACAAAAAAATGTCTCTGCTCGTCTACGGCGATCACATGACCTTGGTTCTCCTCGGTGTTCCTCTGACAAGGTGAAGTGAGGGTAAAGCAGATGTTCCTGGTGGAGCTCACTGCATGCGTCCCTGTCTAATGGTAGCTTCATTTCTAGAGACATAGCCTCCAAGGTGCGCTGGACCCAAATATCAGGACACCCACTGACTGTGGGCCAGGGCGCCGAAAGACTCAAGGTCTTCACTGACAAAACCAAATATCAGCAAGTCTTCACAGAAGAAACCTTGCTAAGGCCGGTGGAACCTGTGAAGGGACAAAAAAAGGAATGTGGGTTAAAACGCACGTCATTCAAACGTATATATTTTAATCAAAATAGAATAAACTAGAGCGTTGTTCTCACAGGAACAATGACTCTCAGTTTAGTAACAAAGTGCATAAAAAATTATAGAAAAAAAATATCACACAATACTGAAAAATATAGATGTGGGCAAAAAACTGTAGCGATAAAATATTAAATATACATATTGATGCTGTTGAGCAGGAACCTCTTATGCCCAAAACAGTTATTTTTCAGGAAACTGGAAAAATTATGTATGTTCAAAATAAATGAATGGACATAAGAAATGTAGTCACAAGCCATTTTTTATGTTTTTCATTGATCATATATTTCTAAAACTGTCAGAAGACTGACCAATAGAATGATTTTATTGTTACAAAAAAGACTTATGAGGTTTTTACGCAGCAGCAACTATATGCTAGTAAAGTATTACTGAAACCACTGAAATATACACAAGCTAATTGTATACAACAGATGAGAAATATGTAAAAAAAAAAAAATAAGGATATATATATATATATATATATACAGGTAATATAATACATATACAAGTAATATTGGATATGTATAGGTAATATTAGAAAAACAAGGTGCATGTGTTGTGAGTGTTGCACTGAGATAGTATTGTATGATTCATTAGATGGGGTGGGGAGCTGAGTGTTCAGTTAGATGTTGATTTTCCATTGTATATATGTGCAAAACTTTACTAATTTTTGAGAAGTCTTGAAAAACCAGAAGTGAGTAATGACCATTTTTCCATTAAATCACAAATGCACTGATTCATACCATTTATTATTGTGAGGTTTGATTGTCAGTGGAAAATGAGTGTGTGTGTGTGTGTGTGTGTGTGTGTGTGTGGGGTGGCACATCTAATTGTTTGTGGGTAAGAACTGTGCTGGAGTCTGTTTTTTGGTGTCCAGGGTGAGGGTGTGTATTCTGCTGTATATGTCACTGAAGGCTCTCTGTTCTGATCACACATTTGCAGCAGGTCCTTACTGTCCTCTGCAGTACAGCCAGTGCAGTGAGGGCCTTTTCTTAGAATACAGGGTTTCGTATAAGCTCCACCCAGGTAATTCAAGGTCTTTTTTTAGCTGCAGAAACAGCTACTGTTTTACCATAAGCATAAATGTAATCTAAAAATACATGGTCATTCATTATAGTGGAAAGATGTTGCAAAAGGGGTAACGTTCCCATCTCCAGGGATCTGCTTGAAGCTAAAATTGGACCTTCTCTACAGGGTGTGCACTCATCAATGTTGATAATGCGCCTCTGCACAATGTCACGGTAACCCTCGCAGGTGACATCCTCCAGCAAAAAATGCGACAAAAAGCACCAGAAGTAACACATCGCATTTATACTGACCTTGTCAGATGTTTGCTTGAAGAATGAACTTCCATCTCATTACTTTTGAACTCATTCAGCTCCTTCCGAATTGCTGCCTGCGGGAGAAAAAACAACAGCAACAGTGAGCCCAGGTGTGTCCATTTACACTCGGAGGCAGTTGCTCAGGTGTCAAAAGAGGATGTTATGTCAGAGGAAGCATCAGCTGTTTATATGTCACTTATATAAGCTCAGTCTGATTCAAAGGAAAATAGAAGAACTGCAAATTCATGAGTCTGGAGGTGACGAGTCTGGAGCTGACGCTAACATACAAGTCTGAAACTGGTGTCGACGGAGTCCTACAATCATAACAGATTTAAAAAAGAAAATCCCACTGAAAAAATATTAAAATAATATTGCTAGCCTCATAGCATAACGGCCTAACTCATGCCCAAATGGACAAACGTATGTGTACATGTTGAATTCAGCCGTTTCTTTTCTAACAGGGGTCTGGGATACAAACCAATAATGACAAATGCCAGAATATCATTTTATATTAGAATAAATATCACTCCATTGATTAGTTAAATTATATTTGCTTCCAAAATGCCTGATGATTTTGATAAAAATTTTTCTCAACATAGATATTTTTTTTTAATCCATGACACGGCTGGGAAAGCTAAAACGATAACGACATATATTGTCCTCAATAGAAATATGACACGCTCGATACAATTTGTTCTTGGTCCATGCTTTCACACATGTAAGAACAACTAATCATAATTAAGTAGTAATTGATTTTTTATTTTTTTTTAAATCTCAAATCACCATAAACACAACATCTTACAATAGTAGGCAGTATTTCTGTCCATTAGTTTGTAAACATTAATATTTCCTTAAGTAAAATAAAATAAAATAGTGGTGGTATCTACTGTACCTTATCAGCCGCTGACAGTCTGGTCCAGGGTTTATCTGCTCGTCGATCGTAGTCCTGAGCTTTGGCCACTTCCACATAGTCACTGAAACGAATGAGGATCTTTCTGTCCCGCAGTTCGTCCACTGTGGGACGCTGGTTCAGCTATGAGGGAAAAATAAAAAATAAAAAAGAAGTCAGCTGTAGCTCTGATCATCTTATCAATGCATCCAATCAGGCTGAAGGCAGCAGCAGCAGGCGGGGTATTAAGGCTGTTTTCATTGTCCTCAAACAAACATTTTAGGAAATTGCTGGAATCGGAGCCACCGCCTACCTTTCTGTTCAGACGCTGTTTGATTTCCCGCCTCTCTTCCTGCTCCGTCTGGTCATTTCTTTCTGTAGGCGACAAAAAAAAAAAAAAAGTCAGAAATTATACCACACATTGAGCTGCTCGGTGACAGAATTAACCCCTTATTTTTCATAATTATAGAAAAATGTATAATTATATGTTACTACTGTGATACTGATGCTACATTCAGTGAATGTCACACGTACATTAACTATGATGCAAATTAGTGACTGATGATAGATTCCAGTCAATGATTAAAAAATCCTTAGAATGTCAGAAATTTAATAACGCTGATTGAATTGGGTTCTGCTTTGAGATGTTGTACTAAATTAATAATGGTGTTTTATATGTATGATATTTGTTTATTCTTTTATGTATGTGTTTAGTGTGAATATATGGATTAAATCTAAATTTTCTGTCATTTGTGCCACAACACTCTGGAAAATAGTTTTTTTGTAAGGAAATATAAAGGTTGAATAAAAACAATTAAATAAAAACAAGACACTGGTACAGAAAGAGAGGCCTGAAATGTATCCATGAATGACAGGTAATATATCATCAGTCATTTACTATGCAGATAAAAGTATGTGGACATGTTGAATTAAGGTGTTTCTTTTTTTTAACAAAGGTCTGGGATATAAAATGACAATAACATAGTAATAATATAGTTTTATATTGGGATACATATCATAAATATTAATAAATATTGATGTTTAATTACCAACATGACATCTTACACTTTTCACTTGAATATATAGATTATAAACCTCAATATTTCCTTATAGCTTAATGATAGATTTTTCTTCCTCTGTGAGATGTGAAGAAAGTAGATTCATTGTGGTAGAAAATTATTATCAGTGCATACAAATATTTTAGAAAGTTAGAGGCAAACCATTTATATTTTTTTCATGGATTAAAAAAAAAATTCAATGCTGAGAAATCCCTGAGTGATTTTAGAAGCAAAGAATATAACTGAAGCCAAACTAACATTACTGACACTGATATGTATCCCAATAGTAAACTATATTTGACATTAACTTTTTTTAAAAATATACCAGACCCCTGTTACAAAAGAAACGCCTAAATTCAACATGTTAACATACTTTTGTCCATATAGTGTATGACTTATCATTATTATTATTATTATTATATGAGGATAATGATATGAACATTCACGAATATTGAACAACATTTCATCGTACTGAGGTGAACACTGGGGTTAAATGTAGCTGCTGTGCTTTAATTACAGGACAGTGTGATGAACTCCTCCTCACAATCGATTCTCTTCAGTGAGTTCAGGACAGGGTTGAGTTTAAAACCCTCAGTGGGGGTTCGACGGCAGACGCAGACAGATGAACAGGATCTAACGGGGCGGGCCTTCATTAGATGCAGCAGAAACATCAGTAGATGCCACTAATCTCACACCCCCTTTTCATTCTGAAAAATGTTGGAGCTGTTGAACTAGTTTTGACAGATTAAAAGGAGGCTGGCACCTGTTACCCAGAATGCACTTCACTCCATCTGTGGATGAATGTAACGGAACAGGAACATGCAGTTATTCAATGCTCCAGGTCTTTTTTTTTTTTTTTTAGGGGGGTGGGGGGGGTGTTGTAGTGACTCTCTCGTCATATGCAGGTTGGTCATAGTTGACATGGTGGTGGTTAAAGGTTGATTTTTAGGTTGAACACGTACTACTGAGGGGGGGTGGGGGTGTCAGGGATGAGGCTAACAGCTGCATGGGCCTCACAGGTGGCAACTCTTTACTGGGACGACTCGGGCCGGGACAAATGTGGGACCAGAAGGCCGGCTGTTTAATAATGTGCTGTGGTTTTTGCAGCACAGCAGGGAAGCCCAAGCTCAGTTTAGTGGGTTTGTAGTGTTACGATCAGTCCCAGCGGAAGAACGAGTGTTGGAATGAAACGGTGGCGTCATCACACATGGGTTTTAATAGTGGAAATGTGTGGGAAAGATAGAACAACATTAATGTGGATGTAGGCAGGGGTCTGGATCACCACACATGTTGGTATAATGTTATAGAATGTTTGATCTTCTATTTTGTTTTTATGTATGTTTGGGGTTTTTTTGTAACTTCAATTATAGTTTTTTTTTTTTTTACATAAAAATTGTATTTTTTTATCTCACAAAAGTAATACATGTTTATGTCCTCCAATCACACAAAGGTTGAAATTTTGGATTTCAAAGTATTTCTGAACTATAAAGGGTTGTGATTTATGACCATTTATTGTAATTATCTTCTGGATTTGGCACTTTTCAGTGTGACTCATGGTTTTTTGTCTATAATTAGCTGATCGTGTAGATGTTCATGAAATCTCAGACTAAATTCAAAGGTTATAATATCAAAACAGAGAAAACTGGAGAGAAAGTGATTTTTTTTTTAGGCAAATCCATCAATAACTTGAACATAAAACGGGTTTCTACAGCTACTGTCATTTGTCGAATTCCATGACTTTTTAAAAACTTTATTATTATTGTTAAATGTTATCCACTAGTGGATTGTATTAGTTCTGAGTATTAAAGTCTTTGAAGATTAAATGAACAACAGTACTATTAAAATTTACATTAGGAACTTCTGTTTTTGTACAAAACAAGATCATTTACCCTCCATGATAAACAAAATAAAATAAAATTTGTTACATTGATGTAATCTGCAAATGATGTAAAATTCCAGTTATTAAGAATATGACTTTTCCATCAAACTCGCATACATTAAAATCCTCAAATGACTTTTTCAACAAAATCGATCATTAACTGGAACATAAATCCAGTGTTTCCATCCACTGTCAATGATTCAACTCTATGGGTTTTACCACTGAATCAATTTTGTAGAAGATGATGGTGTTTCCATGGTAACTATGGAGCCCCTGAACGTCCAAATGGGTCATATCTGATGACCATGAAAATAATGGTTGACTGTTTTACACTAATTTATATGTTTTGATAGGATTAATGAATGAACAGGTGTTTAACACTTCAGATCAGTAGGTGTGGAAGAAAATATCGGTTGTGCAATATCTTGCGATATTTAATTTTTCAATACCGTATCTATATTAGAAAATACTGTATCAATATTTTTAAATATTCATACAAATGCAGACATGGTGGGGGTTCACCTTTTGTTTTTAGGTTTTCTTTTTGTTTGTCAAAGTTTTTATTTATGGAGCAAGCTCTTAAACTGTAATCTGTTTTAAATATATATTGTTTTGTGTGCATTTTTTGTACTTGTAAAGCTTTAAAATTTCACAAGGAAGTTGTATGATAAAGCATTAAATCCTGTTCTGGTAAAATAAAAATGTTTAGTATTTTTAGTGTAATTCAATAGTTTCCAGGAAGTAAAGTAAAAAAATAAAGAAATAAAAACAAACGAATCAAACAAAAAAACAATCACCTTGTTAACGGTATCATGATATATTGTGATGTATTGTATCGTGATTTGTATTGTATCATCAGTTTCTTGCCAATAGATACCTCTGATTATAGATTATTTTGGTTAAAGGGTGATATTTGTGTTTTTGGGTTAAAGTGACACTGTATTTAATCTATTAAGTTATGATGTTTGAGACATTTTTAACATTGTGATATTTAGAATGTCATGGTGTTGTTTTTTAACAATTGGTAATTAATGGACAAGGGATACATACCGTCTCTGTATGTATATTGAGGTTTTTTTTTTCGTATTTTACATTTATTTTATTATAGCTTGTATTTATAGTTTATTAGACAAATAGATAATATCTACCAGTAAGAAATTCTTTGTATGTGTTAATGTGTTTATGACTTTGGTGAATAAAGATGATTCTGGAAGATGGAACATAAAATCAAAAACCTGTATGTTTATAAAAACACATGAGTGACACAGTAATTAGTAATACAACCAATACTAATGTGTAAATAGTGCTTTTTTAAAAAATAAATTACTTGTTAGTGTCTGTTCATGTAGTGCTGGATTCCAGTATTACTTTTTGTTTGATCAATGCAACAATACATAGATGTTACATTCAGTGTGCTTTAAAAGTGTGGGATAGTGGAGCATTTTTATTAAACAATAAATAACTAAACCTTAATACACTTGTGCCTTTTGTCAGTGACTAAAAAAGATCTCAAACCCCACCTTCGTCCAATTTTTTATTGTCTTTATGTAATAATTAAAATGAATAATTTCATTTATTCTAATATATTTTCAACTATTGACTTTTGTTACCTTTAATTACTACATGCGTTGGTTATTATTTGATCTACAACATTTCTTTTTCATTGCAAATAATCTCTTGCAGATGGTAAAAATGCTCTTTAATTTAATTTTCAATCATCCAAGTCATAACCACCTCTAAAAAAAATTTTTGAATATTATTAATAAGAATATTATGGGACAGAAATCAGGTTAGTAAAGTGGTGTAATATAGTCAATTGCATTAAAATGGAATAGTGTGACATTTTTTTAATATAATGTATATATTCAATGCTTTATAAATCAGTTGGAGACACACATGCGTAAAATGAGTCCAGACCAGAACTCCCATCAGATCAGTGACCCAACCCTGTGTCCACGTATCCACACTTACGTTTGAGGATGTTCCGGCTCTCCAGCTCCTCCACCGCCGGTCTCTGGCTCAGTCTCCTGCGGAAAAACACCAAAATTACGTTCTGGACCATGTCGTTCCTGCGCTGCCTGCTTGTGTTTTTTCCAGGGGTTTCTTTTCTCTCTCGTTGCTCCTGACGCGTAAAGTCTTTTTTTTTCTAAAACTCTTTGACTAATACTAGCACATTGGGTGTTTGAGCCGGTGTGCAGAGCGCCAAGTTCCGCACATCCAAAGCGCAAACACCGCGTCCCACCTCGAGTCCAAACTGATTCTGTTTTTATGACATTTATAGCTCCACATCGGGAAAGAAAGTCCGATTGCGTGTTTGGAATCACGCGTCAAAACCTGGTTAATGGGTAAAAAAAAGGGAGGGGTTCCCGTTAAAAATCAGCTTTTGGGTTTAATTGTCCAAACGCTGCGTAAAAGTTGAGCTCCAGGCGCGTTGTGTGTTGAGTGTTGGAGGATGCTCTGCGCACTGAGTCGTGGTGGGTGAGTGAGCTGCGCAGCTCAGCCTTCCTCCTTTTCACCACACGCGCTCTGTTCCACAGTAAAAGGGGGCGGGGCCGAGGAGGAGATTCCCCCTGTTACGCACACAAACCCAGCACAGAGGAGGTGTAACCAGGCAGATAAACCTCCTCAAACATCTCCTGTTTGATTGGCCTCTCTGATAATCCTAATGTAAGCTCAAAATATGGGCTTTATTTGGAGAGAAAAAAAATAATAATTTCATTGAGAAACAGATGGATGATGTGATTATGATGAACAAAACATATGTCCTTGTGGGCAGAGGTTATGTTTAGAGGAATATTCTGCTTTATTTCCTGTGTCATGGTGGCTTTTTAATCCAGCACTCTGGGCCATTTCTACAGCATTTTTATGATGCATATGATTAATTTATGCAACAATAATCCTTAAGTAAAATATAAAATGTTTCCATTGGATAATTAATTTTAATGTTTTGTAGCTAGAAACATCATTTAACCCCAAATGTGTCTGATTGTTCTGAATATGATTGATTTGAATTAGTTATGCTTAAAAATCCAATCATTTTCTCAATAGGGAACATTTTAAAATGTGCCGTAGTCCAAAAAAAAACAAACAAAAAAAAACCAATGACTCTATTAAGTTTATCAAAGAATCCATCAGTAGTATTTGCACACTATTATAAAAATAACACAAGTGAAATGATTCTGGAATAAAACAAATTAAATTTTATCATGCTGGTTGGCTCACGTTTCCAAGATAAGTCAGGGGACAAAATGTGAATTCTTCAAATTAAAGCGAATAGGTTTTAGTCCAAAGGAATATTATAATATTATGATCCATTCACTTTACAGGTTCTTTCTAGTGGAATATTTACAAATCCATTGTATACTATACATGTACATAAACCATCATATATGTGGAAAAACGTATCATTATATATATTAAAATATATATATTATATATATTTGTTTTCTGATTCGTCTTATTAAAGTACAGGTATGTAAGATTTAGCAAATTTAATGTTTGAAACAGGTACTTTAAAAAATTGTACAGCAGTGAAAGATGTCAGTCAGATGAAAATAAAACGGAAATAAACAAGAAAAGAAATTCAGGAAATTAAAAAAAAAAAATGCAGAAGATACTAATTAAAGCAAAAATGTAAATAAGGAAAAAAAAATAAGTAAGTAAATGGTACAGGAATTAATTTAAATGTATTTATCAAGCTTTTTTTTTACGTTGGTATTTATTTTTCAAAATGGTAGGGTCACATTTCCAACCAAATGAAGGGGATTTAGAAGTGGTTATATCCAAACCTGACTGAAAAATAAGTAGGTACAGTTTACTTAATTTACTGCTGTCCTGGAATACATCACTGATCCTGGAACTGCTTTTTGGAGTTCAACCAGATGTCAAAAAACAGCTGGACTCATTTAGGGGAAAAAATCCCAAAAGAAAAGCTACTGGGTTTAAAGTCAAATCCTTGTTCAGTGTGTTCCAGTTCATAGTTCAGTCAACATCCTAAATATCTTATTGATGTACATTCTAGCTAGTGCCTTATTTAGTCCAAACCTGTCAAACTTCAGTTCCTTTCTTTGTTATTTTTTCTGTTATTCCACCTGTTTTCACCCTAAAATATGCAGTAAAACAAAACCACTGAAGAAAAGGAACTAAAGCTTTTATGATCCTGAAACAGACAATAATTGACAGCTTTATCATGGTCCAGGGTTTAGAGGGTTAATAGATGCGGTGAGAAGCTTCTCATTTATTACACAGACATCAGTTTATTCGAGAACATAAAGAAATGGATAATGATTGGTTTAATCAGGTTCAGGGAGCGTGAAAAACTAACACAAAAATGGATGGAAATTAATGTTTTGCGACAGTGAATGCATTATGTGATCAAAGTTAAATAAATAAACCAAAAGATAGTGTGGCTTTTTTTTTTTTTTTTTTTTTTTTTTTTTTAGGACAGTCTGTCTGTCTGTCTGTGCGCCTGCCTACCACTGAGTCATCATATACAACTGCAATCACTTCTTTATCAAGGATAGAAAAAGGGGGATTTTGGAGGATTTAAACACAAAAATGGAACAAAATATTTAGAATTTATGATTTAATGTCATCTATTGATCTAATATATTAATACCTGTTGATCCATTAATGGTGTAAAATACAGTTTTTCCATCTTTTCATGGTCATTAGATATGACCCATTTGGGCGTTCAGAGGCTCCATAGTTGCCATGGAAACACCATCATCTTCTACAACATTGATTCACCAGTAAAACCCATAGAAATGGATCATTGACAGTGATTAGAGACACTGGGTTTATGTTCAAATAATGATAAATTTAACTGAAAACATCACTGTTTCTTCAGTTTTCTCTCTTTTAACATAATAACCATTGAGTTTACTATTATTTTTTATTAACATCCACATGATCAGTAAATTTAATATTGATAAATACTTAATTTCCTTCAATATATTCACATACAATTACTTCCAGTAATGTACAATAGCTCTGCAAAATCAGAACCATGTGCTTATTTGTTCTGTAATAATGTTTTCCAAAATATAAATGCAGTATTTTTTATATAGGTTTGAGTTCATACATACACACACACACACACACACACACACACACACACATATGCTGTTTCTTAGGTAACACATACTGTTACAAGGTTACTACTCTTTACCAGAAATGATTTTCCAGGACATTTTCAGCTGCTACAGAGATAAGTTATCATGTTCTACACTAATCTATTTCCCTTCATTCTTTGAAAGTGTTCTTTTCTACAGTTATAATTTACATTTACCCAGACTGTTTCTATGTTTATTACTCAGACATTTAATGTGCAGTCTGTTTATCAGTGAAATATAATTATGACGCGCATGTTATAGAATAATGCAAACACAGTACTTTACTATTCTGACAAACTGGATTTAAAATGGTCAATTGGACAATTACCAGCTCAAATGTCTCTTTTTTTTTAGTTTCTCTTCTGCATTTCCTTTAAAAATATTTGTATGTTTTCAGTAAATCACAGAAAAATACTTTCCTTTGCTTCATCCTCAGTTTAGACACAAGTTCATAAAGCAGGGGGAGGGTCACAAATATTCCAGGATACCTTAACTGTTTCCAGGACATTTTTTCTCAATTTCTGTGTGTTTCCCATAACTGGAAAATTGGTCAATCATTTTCCAGGACACATAGGAACCCTATGATTTTAAAGTTATGACAGGTGAGTCCTGATAAGTGTTTGTGTTTTTGCAGATTCTTCATTAATGAGACGAGCAGGAGATTTATTTGTACATAATGATCTGTTTTTATAGTTTTAGCTATTACTGTATTAATACTGCTAATGCTGTAAATGTTGCTTTTATTCATGTTTTACTTGTTTTTACTTTACTTTTATTTAATTTACTTACTTTTCTACTATATAAATATATAAATAGGAAAATACCCTGAAAAAAGCAAGATGCAAAATATATTATAAATATTGATAAATCACTGAGAAGATGGTTAGAAAATTAAATTTTTTGGGGGTTAATTAGTGTATAATCACACTGAAAAAAAAAACCCCTGTTGTATTTACTGAAAAAATAAAACAAAAACCTGGCAGCTGTGGTTCCAAGAATAATCCTGTAAAAAACGCATCAAGCTCTAAACACATTTAGAAGAATAACATTGAATTAACATTATAAACATGTAGATTTAACATTGAATGTAAAAAGTAAAGTCAAAGCTAGGATTTGAACTGACAACCCTTTGGTCGTGGGACAACCTCAACTACCCCTTACTTGGCATATTTAAAATCTTAAATTATTATTAAATGTTTATTTATTTCTTTATTTTTTAAAAAGGTCTGTTATTTTAACATTGTTTTCTTGTAGTTTAAATGGCACCACATTGTTTTTCAATTTCCAGTTTAATTTTTTAGTTTTAAACGATAGCCATACATACTGTAATTTCTACATACAAATTTGGTTTTGTTAACAATTTTGCATTGTATTTTTTTTTATGTTGCGTTTTTACAGTGCACATGAAATATGGTAAATTCCTATTGACTGAATTACGGTACATCACTGTCATTTACTACTATTAAAAACCTGTAATGAAGCCAAGAACAGATTAAACAACTGGACAACAACATATTTTTGTGTTTTGAAAGGGATACTGTCACCCTTATTAACCTGTAACTAATAATATTGACGGCAGGTAAAACTGGAGACAATATTCAGTTATTTTTCTGACATTAACTTTAATAGATTGTACACACTTGAACCTTTAAATTCCTTGATAAAGCCTATCTATATCTATATGACAAAGGTCACATGTATTATTTTCCAATCAGTTCTTTGTGTTTTTTCTTGCTGATTAACTAATGAGGCTCCGTCCCTTATCTGTGGAGACAGAACGCTGTGTACATTCAGTCTGAGTCAGCATTCCACATCACCTGCATGAGCTTTTCAGATTCCTCACATGACTTTCCAGGATGATCCCCCTCCCCTCCCCCACACCCACCCAACAAACCCACTGACACTATATTTGCCACACAGCTGTCAACACAAAGTAAAAGAAGAAATGATGGTAAGACACGGCTCTGAACGTTGTAGATTATGTTGAAAAAGACATTTGTCTGAAAACTAGATGTTTACAAAAGTTCTCACCACTTTCTTTTAACCTGTTGTTGAGCTGATATTAACTAATAAACACCAGGAACACTGGGAAGGTCATCTGTTTTGTGATTAAATAGTCACAAAACAAACGGCTGATATCGATAATTGTGATAATACATACACTGTGTGTGTGTGTGTGTGTGTGTGTGTGTATGTATGTATATGTATATGTATATGTATATGTATATATATATATATATATATATATATATATATATATATATATATATATATATATATACATAATTTGTAAATGCAATAACTGAACCGATAATGTAGTAATTATGTTATTGGGCAGAAGTTATTAAAATATTGAATATTTTAATCACATTAATGGTCAGTATGTTATTGGCCTATTACATTTTAAAATGGGCAAATTTATTACATTATCAGCTGTTACTACATTATTGACTTTTACATCATCCAACGAGACACTACACAGTGTATGGAAAAACACATTCCAGGTGGATTATATGTTAACCAAAACACTCCATGTCATCTCTTTCTACTCAATAGTCAGTGTGGTATAGATAAGATAACTATTATCAACTCACAGGGATTGTTCTACTGTGTGAGACGCTTTGTCTGGATAATAACGTTTGGAACACCTGAAGTAATACAGCTCAGTAAATGCAGAAACATGCACTGATTCACTCAACTGAAGGGGTTTTGGAAGTGTCTTATTTTATTATGGGTCATTGTTATAAATATGTTGGTGGTAGTTTTTCACCAAGTTATGTTTGAAAAGTTCAACCATTTCCAATATAAAATAACACATAGATATTATTATGCTCCAACTAGACTTAATACAATGAAATTAATTAAAGATGATCTATGCTAGAAATGCAGGTCAGGACTTTGCCATGTGGGAATGTCCTCTGGTTTTCCCTCTATGGAAAAATGTTCTGGAGTTGGAAGGGAATTGGTTAGATTGTTTACACCCAATATCACCAGTCTCCTCTGGGACTGAACAATAGTACTAAATTTAAAATAAATGTAAATACTAAATATTAAAATCTGGTCTATTAACCTGTGCTGTTGGAAGGAACCCCGAAGTCTGACTATAGACATGTGGAAAGTTCAAATGATGGAAGTGACTGCATATGAAAAACTGTTGACAAAATGGAATGGTGGAAATGAAGCTGTTAATGAACATCTTTTAGAGATGTGTGTGTGTGTAAAGAACGGTAATGTGAAATCTAACATGAATATTTAGTACATGTGAAAATGAACATGATGATGGTCCAAACCAGTTGAACACCTCCTATATGTTGGACTGTCTCAGCTTTTCTTTGGACAATTTGATGGACTTTGCCTGCTGAAAAAGCTGCCTTATTTTTTTGTTATTGTTTCATGTTTAAAAAAAATGAAAAAAAAAAACAAAACAGATAAATGTGTGAATATATATATATTATAAGTTCTACCATTTCTTGAAATTATTCTCATGAAATCTCAACACTGCCCCCTGTGGTTGCAGATGGTACTGCAACACATTCAGTGCTTAGGTTTACATCCGCAAATTTCCAGAAGATGGACAAGAAATATGAACAGAAGACGAACAGAACTGTGTCTGTATACGTATGAAGTTCTAACATGAATGTGCTTTTAAAGTTCTAGTCTTATCTAAAAAGAAAACGGTCTAAAAGCTGCTAAACCTGGTGCCTTTGGGTGTGCGGTCCAACCCGACAGCCCTGGTGGCAGATGGTTCAGATGGTTCAGATGGTTGTAGCAGACAAGGTGCCTCATTTAGAACAAGATACAAACTGTTGCTAAACACAAAACCGTGTACTGAATAAATATTTGCATAATTGTCACGACTCTACTGGAGTGTTTGTACGGTGCTTTATTGTAATGAAGCTGATCAGCAACAGACACAGTCCAAGTGTTGGGAAAGAATTCACAGCAGCAGCGTGAACCATCCACAGCAGAAAATTACACAGGCTGTTGTACAGATTAGCTGAACCAGGAACCCAGCGACACGACAATGGTTGGTACATTATGTAATTTCTGTCCCTGGGTGTGACATTCCCCTCCTCATCCATTAAATGAATGAGTCTGGGTTCACACTGAGGTGATCTAGAATCCCCTCTAAAATGTCAAAATTATCTTTAAAGAACCTCGTGTCCCCTTCGTCTACAACAGGGATGTCAAACTCATTTTCCTTCAGGGGACACAATATGATCTCAGATGGGGCAGATTGGTATAATAGTATATTATAATAATAATAATAATAATGGCCTATTAATAGAACAGAATAAGTCTTCTTTATAAGTCTTTTCTGGTACAAGAACAATGAGAATAACCTGAGCAGCAAAAAGACTCCAAGTGCCAAGAGACTAAAAATGATCTAAAAATATTGCACAAAATTACAACATACTGAATATATATATATATATATATATATATATATATATACAAATCTGCTGCTAGAATGAATAAAAACAGATTTTAAAGTTTTAAACCGGATATTTATAGTAATGGTAAGCACAGAGTATTTTTATATAACATTGTGCTTTTATGAGTTTGATTATTTGACAAATGTATTTGTTTTTTTTTATACTGTGTTCAAGAGTCAATGACATTTTATTCTAATGCACAGGTTCTTTTGTCTGTCTGTGACAATATATAGGATACATATACAGTTTCTCCAGCTACCAAAATTTTCTCACAAAAAATACAGATTTTTCAAACAATCATAACAAAAAATTTTATGAATAATCTGAATGTGACATTTTTAAAGAAAAATAAGTACAGCTTTAACAATATTATGCCTTAGTTGATCATTTTTTTGTATTAGAGATTAAATCTACAAAGGCACAGAACATTCAATAACAGGCAGAATATTGTTAAAATGACACAGAATTTCAGGTTCAGGTTAAAATATAGATTACTAATTTTCATAATTTAATAGAATATTTTTTAACATTAAACATTAAGTCATTTGTCTGACTTGAAATCATATTGGTCTGACATAAAATGACTTCAACACCTTTGACTGTTAAGATCCTCAGTGTCATTTTTGCACTTTCCAAATTCATCGCAATTTGTCCTAAATTGACGGACCGGTTTTGGCCCATAGGCCGCATGTTGGACATCCCTGTTCTCCAGCATCCAAAAGCAGAATCATAGAAAATGCACCTAGTTTGATTATTGTCTTTGTGTGAGGAAGAGATGGTGGAAATCCTTTTTAAGCCGTTAAGGATTGGCATCTTTACAGTGTTTCCAAAATAAGCCCAGGGTCCTGCTCACTGGAACCACTCAGGACAAAGACAAGAGCAGTGATATATACTTGGAAATACTGGAAGCTCAGAGGAGTCGGTGTGTTAAATGGAGCAGAGTTATAGTAGGATGTGTTTTCTGCAGCAGGAAACATTTATGTCAATAGCATTTGCTTCGCTACACAGCCAGGATCAAAGCGACTACAGACCCACTGTTTTTTTATATGAACCCACAAAGACCCAAATATACACTAGTGACCAATAGCATCTACTGATAGAACTGTTTAATACCTGCTGATCCATTAATCCTATCAATACATCTACATGATTGGTGTAAAATACAGTTTGTCATCTTTTCATGGTCATCAGACATGACCCATTTGGCCATTCGGAGGTTATGTAGTTTCCATGGAAACGCTGTCATCTTCTACAACATTGATTCACCAGTAAAACCCATGGAGTTGAATCAATGATGGTGGATGGAGACACTGGGTTTATGTTCAGTTATTGATTGATTTTCGCTAAAAAACTAAATGTTGGCGGGGATTTACATGTAGTTGAGTTTGAAGGAAAGTCATATTCTAAACTATACTAATGTAAAGAGCACTCATCCACTGAGAACTTTTTTAAAAATTTTTTTGGCTTTTTTGTGTTTATTTTAGGGGGGGGGGGGCATTTTTGTACAGAAGCAAAAATTACAAATGTAAATTTAAGTGTTCATTTAACCCTCATAGACCTAACACACACTTGGCATATGTTTAATTTGTGATATATATGACTGAAAAGGTTACTTTTTCTTTGGTTTTCTCTCTTTTAGTTATAACCCATAAGTGTTATCTCAGTATGATGATTAAACTATGTGATCAGCAAATTAAACATAGGAAAATGACAGATTTTCACTGGAGAAAAAAAGCAAAATACAGAGGATAATATAATAAATGGAAATAAATCATGAAGAAAGGTTAAATAAATGCAAAAAAATTATTTGAGAATTGACACAAAAGTAGTTCTGGGTCTTTATGGATTAAAAGATTAAGGTGCAGAATGAAAGAAAATACAAAATCCCTTCCTAGAAAAAAAGAGAGAAAAACCTGGCATAAAAGCGCAAGTGAGTCAGCTTGTTTCTATTTTTCCAAACAGTCCTAATGGGCCTTTAGTCACAGACTCCTGCAGTGCTTTGAGCTTCACCCACTCTTAACTTGGTCAGAGGTAAAAGTTCCTCGGTTGTTGGAGAACTCACCAGCATGTCAAAGCAATGAGCCGCCTGTAAGAGCAGGGGCTGATGGGAATGTCAGCCCATGAAAACGTGGAGGGAAATGGGATGAGTCAGGCGCCACAGGCCGGGTGGCGGCCATGTTACTGCCCACTGAGGTGTGTCCTAATCCTCGAATCCCCACTCATTCCCTTTGGTGGAAGAGCCCGGGGACAGGGGCACCACGTTCACTCACATGTGGGGTGGGGGGTGGTGGTGGGGGGCAGTTGGGGCTGGTTGCCAGGACTAATTAGAGGAATGTTTTTTAATCGTAGCCTCCCAGAGGATCTGCATTTATATAACTCAGTTAAAGTGCTGACCTGAATGTCTACCTCTGGTATTGGGTCAAGTATTTTCATCTTTTAACCCTTTAGCCGCTGATGTGTCTGTGGTGAACGTTCCAATCGCATGATTTATTTTAAGCTAGGGCTGTTAAAATGAACGCATTAACGCAAGTTAATTCATCATCATGGTTAATCTGATTAACAAGTTACACAAGTGTTGAATAAACATGTTAATTGCATGTATATTCATATTTTGCATATATTTTGGCTATTTTCTCACATTAGTTGGTGTTTTTATCTGTATTTTAGAAGAGTTTGTGAACATGTTTTGGATTTTTCATTATTTTTTGTGAAGTTTTGTGGATTTTAGCTTTTTTTGGATATTTTTTTCTCTCTTTTTCATGATATATATTTTTTACATTTTTGTGTTTTAAGTGTATCTTCAAGGAAATTTGAGTAACCCTCAATCTTGCAGTATGCAAAACACTCTGCAAGACGGTGTTTTCTTTCCTCTTTCTACCACATTAACGCAAAGTACATGTTAGTCAGGGCTACTGTTAACACTAGTTTAATGCATCGCCTAGCTTGTGACAAACATGTTAAGTGTAGATATATTCCTTTCTTTCTTGAGTCTGTTTGCACATTAAAATGAAACACAACTAATGTAGATTAAAAATTAATATTTACAAATGATGAATCCAAGTTAATCTAGGGCAACCCTGTGATTAATCTGATTAAATATTTTAATCATTTGACAGCCCTATTTTAAATATTCATAAAAATTCAACCATGTACTGAAGAAAAATGTGCTAATAAAATAGACCTTGGTCTTTCCATAGACATCTGAGCATGGTCAGCGCACCACCTGTGGAATGGGTGTAAAACAGAACAGTGAATGAGATAAACTCACTATTAAAATAGACATAGGTTGTTTTTTTTGTGTTGGTTTGTTTGGGGGGGGTGGGGGGTTACCTTTTTCATTGTTCTTTGGTTTTTATTGTTTAAAAATATTATTGAATATTGTTATGTATTAAGATGTTGTGCTGATTTTAAATAAAGTTTGCAGCTGCACTTTGATTATAGTGGTTGAACATAAGTGTGGAACGTTGAAGTGTGTTCCACCAATCAGCAATCTTTAGCACACAGCCCCCCCCCCCCAGAATTCCAAGGAATTTTAATAGTCCTATTCCCTATTATGAACTTTATTGAGATGAAGGAAAATGTTATACTTGGTACTTTTGGTGGAATGCATCAAAGTTATGGTGGAAAAGGGTCAATTCAGAGATAATACAAAAGAACAGTAATCATATCTTTGTCCAGTCATTTGTTTGTGGCCTTTATTTCAAGACAAATCATGAATGAGGCTCATGTGTGGTTCTTGATCATTGTGGTGCATAGGCCCAGGTCTGTTATAATCCACTGCTCATGACCGTCTGCATCGGCGCTGTGTCTTTTTCTGTCAAAGTTCCCCAACTGTCCTGACTTTACTGTACAGTCATTGATTACCTGAAACGATGGACATCCATTAGCTAACGTAGTAGATGAAACCTATTTAAAAATCAATTTCTGATTCTCTTTGCATAATGAACACACTCACTGTCAAATGGAAAAGACAGGATCAATACAGTAGATGGAAAAGGAGCGGACCAACAGATGATATCTGCAACAAATGGTCTGTTTTCTGCTCTTTTTCTAGGTCATATCCCTATTACTATGGCTAATGTAATGTAATAGTCCACTTTAAATACATCTGTGCTTAATACAAAATACATACAGCTGTGAATCCTCTAATTAATCTAAACCTTTTTTTTTTTATTACTTGTTCCATTCCTTCAACCTCGTTCTTTACAGATGATGCTGTAATATGTACATGATATTCAGGTCTTTCATAATGTTTAAAACCAGGTGTTTTCCTTCTTCTAACTGGAAATGTGTGCTTTTTTATCATTTAAGTCATGCATATATTCCTTTAAATTTCTCCCATAGCCTATATCCAAACCTACATGTTCGTATTTCACAGACATTCTATATTGGGTTGCTAATGCTAATGCTAAAGCTAGGTGCTGTGCCTGTTGGAATTGATAAAAAGCAAAGGACAATGTTTAAAAGCAAGTGTTTTTCTTCTTTTAACTGGAAATGTTTTTTGTTTTTTTCCATTAGGTCATGCATTTGTGTCCTATATCCAAACCTACATGTTTGCATTTCATGGATATTCTATATTGAGTTGCTAATGCTAGGTGCTGTGTCTGTTGGAATGGATAAAATGCAAAATACTATGTTTAATATCAGTTGTTTTTCATTTTTTCAACTAAATGTTTTTTTATCCATTTGGTTGTAAACTTTTTTCCTTAACATTTTTGTCTTATATTCAAACCTACATGTTCTTATTTCAAGGACATTCTATATTTAGTTGCTGATGCTAATGCAAATGCTAGGTGCTGTGTTTGTTGGAATGGATAAAATACAAAGATCCAATTTTCCTCCAGAGTTTAACCCTTGATGATCTGTGCAGTTTGTTAGCTCTATGCCATCCTTTCACTCTTTTATTCGGGTTGTCTCATCAGCTCAATCTCTACTCAGAGACAAAGATGACACATACAACCTGTAACCCAACAAAACTGACAGTATCATTATAGAAAACATGGATTACTTTGGTGTTTCCCCCAGCCACAATGATATTTAGGGCATATTTAGGCGGTTCCTTTTAGATTTAATTTGGAAATTTAACATTAATGCTTAAATACTTATCAAACATACAGAATAACATACATTTAAGGTTAATTGTTTTGTGTTTGCATGGACTAATCAGTTGAGTTCTGTTACATCTCTTTGTGCTTTTTTTATTGCTTTGTATTGGCCTGAGTTCAGTTTATTTCATTGAAAAGGTTAAAGGTCAAGTTACTTTATTATCTCCCTAGGGAAATTAATTTGGTCTCTATATTTTACCCATGTAATTAGTCCTCTGTTTTGGGCCCAGAAATTCAATTGTAAATACAGTTCTTTCTTTCTTTTCTTCTTTTATTTATTTATTTATTTATTTTTTTAGATTAGATTAAATTGAAACTGTCATTTCTGTCATACCCCAGTGTGTCCTTATATCTTAAAGGAATGTTGATGCTGCTGTTCATACATACATACAAACATGTCAAAATCCATTTACTTCATCTACTGTGTATTTGGCTTTTGTTTCTTTTCATATCCAACTTATTCAGAAAGGCCCCATGAGGTAGCCTTGTTATGATACAGGAATTAACAAATAAAAATGAACTCAAGACATTGGATTATTGGGGAGAACCCTCGCTATGCTCATCTGATTTCTCATAATCACATTACTGCTGTTATCTGATAAAAATAAATCACATTATCCTGTTTAAATGACCTCTTGAATAATCTGATAATTGGAGATAATGAGTAATAATAAGCATGGGAGTACACTGCTCTCACAATTTTTTTTTTTAAAGAAAGTATCCGCATCAGACATTAAATGTGGTAAATCTTACATACTTTAATAAGATGAATTAAACAACAAATAACAAAGGTTGGCTCATGTCAGGTCAGGCAAAATGATCTGACACATTTTTAGGTTTAATAAAATGCAAATGAAGTAAAGACACAAAAATAGTTTTTATTTTCAAAATGTATATATAATGCAATTTTTTTCATATGATGCCATTTTGTTTTGTTTCTTTATAATGTCATTGTTTTTCACTTCTTTTTCAGTTGCTGCCATGAATTGGACTGGTGAGCATCATTCCTTCATTGTGGAAAGATTTATCAAAACAAACAAATCTGTAACTGCAACACAACGAGCGTTCTGTTTGCACAGCTCTGAAGTTGGTAACTCATAACAAGCTGGTACGGAATCATGTCTACCAAGATTGAAGTGCAAACAGAATGATTGTTGTGTTGCAGTTACCGATTCGTTTGTTTCGATAAATGTTTCCACAACAAAAGCACGATGCTCACCAGTCCAATTCGTGGTAGCAACTGAAAATGAAATGAAAAACAATGGTATTATAAAGAAACAAAACAAAATGGCATTATATGTACTTTTCAAAAATGAAAACACTTTAGTTTCTTTACTTCATTTGCATTTTATTAAACCAACAAATGTGTCAGATCATTTTGCCTTGTATATAATGGTGTGTTATTCCACATATATGGTGGTTTATGTACATGTACATGGATTTGTAAAGAACCTGTAAAGTGAATGGATCATAATGTGCAGACATTGTTTTGAAGTAGATCTGAGACCAATATTCCCTTGGACTAAAACCTATTCTCTTGTTAATTCTAAGAATTTCACATTTTGACCCCAGACTTGTCTTGGAAACTTGAGCCAACCAGCATTTAAGACTTGAGTTTTCTTTATCTGTAACAAACACGTGGTAACATTTCATTGGTTTTATTCTAGAAGCGTTTTACATGTAAACTAGTGTTAGTAGTGTGCATGTAAACAGGCTCAGTGTCTGAATAGTAAAACCAGAATATCGGTGTATTTCATGTCTTATTCTGAAAATGTTTGGAATTTGAAAATATATGGAATGTTGTGTGTGGAAATACAGTGGAATATTAGTGTACGGGGAAACGGAATGATTCATTGCATGATACGTACCCATTTATAATGAAAACACATGTAGCAGTGACACAAATAAAATGAACCCCATATATGTGGGGTTTATGTACTCATCTGAACCTCATGTGGCATCAGTACAGTATAAGGGTGGCAAACATATGGTCTGTGGGCTAGAATTCGCCAATCAAAAGGGTTCAATCTGGCCCACAGAATGAATCTATATTTATCAGTTCCAGGTGCTTGTTATAAAATGTTTTGTACCTTTATTGTAAATCCACAGTACTAAGATGTAATACACATATATGTGACCCGCCACCACGAAACCAGGCATAAGTCGCGCTGAGCCGTTCAGAGCTATAGCCAAATTTAGGCTGGAAGGTTATTCCTTATTTGTGTTTACACCTTATCAAAAAACGGTACCGTAACACCTCTATGTTCAGTTCCTGTGGTCATTACATTGAAATCCAATCAATAAATGTGTTTATTGGGTCAATTATTTAAGCGGTGACAAAAGTTTAAGGATTGCGGAGCAAAGACAAAGACGACTTCCACCTCTTTTCGCCGAACAAACCGAACTCCGTTCCGTGCGTAAACATCCAAGTTTTCAGTATGAGGTAAAAGCTTATATTGAATGCTCTTGTCCAATGTCGTAAGCCAAATGATTATAATACGTTGCAATTCTGTCCTATTATTATAATATATAAAACTTCTGTGACATGTCCATCAGAGTGTCCTTTAACATCTGTGAATATTTTTTGTCAATCGGATACGAATTATTATGCATTGCTAAGGACTTCCTACCCCAAAACAATCCAAAACTTTAACGGACAATATCTAAAAATATGCAAATTGCATAATAGGTCCAACTGTGGATATTAAAATGACCATAACTTTGGTTCTACTTATGATAGAAACGTAATTTTTTCACCATCTTAAACCTTAGTTTCCACTCTACCAATCTACACAGATAACTCAATTTTGATTTCCAGACACTTATGCCTGGTTTCGTGGTGGTGGGTCACATATAAATAAAAAGGTGAGGTATAATATTGCTAAAATTGCACTTATTTTTCTTATTCTTATTTCAGTTCTTTCACATGTTTTTGTTTAAGGATAATTTGTGAACATTTTCATACTGTAATTTTACTTTTTTCACACTAGAACAAAGATAAATTTAGAGTTATCACTATATTTTAAGCTATTATGTTATTATTTCATTGCTCTGACACATTTAAGATCATATTGGGCTGAATGTGGAAAGGGAACTAAAATGAGTGTGACAGCCCTGTGTTAGTGGATTCAAGCTGAGGTCGGAGGTCGATTGTGGAGAATGAATGGGCTCACAACTTGCTTTCTTTGACGACTAAAGGTTAGAGAGAAGAGAAAAACAACCAGCGTTCAGCGTGTGGGTGCAGAGGCTTTGAGACTTTTGACATTTCAATTAGGAGGTAGTCGCAGCTAGATCCCACCAAAAAAAGCCACTGTGTTCCATTAATTACTGTATGTGGGGATGGGATGGTCTATGATGGTGACAACGTGTAATTTGTGGATTTCGCTTCATGCCATATATGTGCAGCCTGTGTCATTCGCCGCTTACGTCTCTCCAACTGTTTCACAGTAAGTGCCAGCTCTAGTTGTATAGTTGGACTGATGCCCAGCTGTGATGCTGCTTGATATAAAAATGGTACAAATAGAGACCGGAGAGGCTCATCTCAACAAAAATACCCACATGTGAAACCAACACGCCTCCATTTATTAACCCTTAGTTGCCTGGGGATATGGATGCATTTAGAGCAATGGGTATAGGTGGAGTGAAAATGGATACGACCACATGAAACATCTACCAAACCATGACCCCTATAGGACAGGTGGTGATATAACAACACTGTACCAGGACTGTGGAAAATATAATGGGCTGATGTTGTGATTTAACCTTTACACATGTGATCATTTCAAGAAATCAACTACTTTTAACCAGTGGTGGAAGACGATAGTTAATCGCATGAAATAATTTAATAAGAGTTGAGCAGTGGAAATATAATATCCACTATTAATTGGACAACAGATGGACTTAAAAGCTTGGCTGTATGTAAATAAATAGTTTTGATAGTGTGGACTTGATGACTAACAATGATGGTCTTTTAATATAAAGTATGAAAATGCAGGGTAGGATTAAAATGTATTTCTTCCTACTCCCTTTCGAACAGGATTCATTGATGGAAATCTAATTACCTCTGCCAAGGAGGTATTAAATTCAGGTCTGTCTGTCAGAAGGATTAAGCAACAAGTTCTGAATGGATTTTGATGACACTTTCAGGAATGATAGTTAAATTTTGAGCAATGAAGGTCAAAGGTCACACTAAAGGTCTTCAGCTAAAAATAAAATATAAAAATATAAAATATAAATATAAAATATCTCAGGATTTAGACAAGAAAGAATCTTGCTCTTTTTTTTTTATTCACATCTCACCTTCAGACATCAGATGAGTCAACACCTATGGCTCATGTCATGTTTAAATAAAAGTGCTATCCATGACACAGGGCATTAACCTAGCCGTGCTATCCCTATTCATTACATGTATAGGTCTAGGAACGCTTCATAGTCAGGGGAGGCGGGGCTAAAAGGTTGTCTTTCAAATCCTCTGTATGCAATAGGATGGTATTACAACCAATCAGCATAATCTTTAGGATAACTTCGTTAGACCCTGGAAATTTCACGGAGGAGTCTGAAGAAAGTTACCAATGACTAAACAAAATTGGGGATTATGGAGTTTAACAACTGTTGGTGCTTCTGTAAAAAGAATGTAAAGATTACGTTTTCTCACATTCTTCATTCATGTTTCATTAAGGGAAATCGCCACCCGATTTTGTTCTTCTTCTATGGAAGTTTCCGGTTGTTTCTCTCCGAATTGTTATAGTGTCACTTTGTTACACCCGCCCTCTGACTCTATACTTCACTGTGATTTGTTTCATTCATTTGTGATCCAGTTTCAGGGAAATTTAGCCAAAAGTTACATTGAGCATAACTAGACTACTGCAGTAGCAAATTAGATTTGCTGCCGTTAGAGGGGTCTAGCGTGGCTAGGCTAACAGGCTGTGAGTAGTGTGTATCTGCATTCATTTGGCGTTCAAACTAAGGCTGTCAAATAATTCATATTTTTAAGCGGATTAATCACAGGGTTGCTTTGGACTAATTTTAATGAATCATGATCAGAACACTTTATGTTGGTTGACTGTTCTGTTTTTTTTTTCACCCAATTTTGAAATAAACATACAAAAAAAATACACCAGGGAAAAGAAAATCCAGAAATCCACTGAAATTCACCCCCAAAATAAACTAACACAACACAGTGATGAAAAACATATTGAAAAACTCTTCTAAAATACAGACCCCCCCAAAAATTGCAATAAAAGGCCCAAAACATATGCAAAAATCTGAATATATATATAATATATATATATATATATATGTGTGTGTGTGTGTGCAATTTTTAACGTGTACTTTTAATTTTAATGATATATTCACTCATTTTAGTCTATTTTTTAGTCCATGATCAATGAGTTGCTGGAGGTACTTGCCTATATCTTTGTCCGTACTGTTCTTTTTTTGTGTTATATTGTATAATGTTTGTGATGTCCCTTTCCAAACTGCAACACAAAATGACCTATGGGTATTAATAAAGTCACCTTGATCCCTGGGGCTGTGGGGAGATGTCTGAAGAAAGGGGTTTGGACTTTTAAATTATCTATTTTGAAAAGGTAGCTTGCTCAAACTGTTTGTCTAAGGCCTCGTACCGCACCTTTAAACTCCCAAAATGAAAAATGAAGTGTAGACTTTTCATTGATGCAGAGTGTATCGTCACTAAAACCAGCATCTATGTGTCAGAAAGTGACAATGGCTTCAAATAAGACGATTGTGGAGGGTTTTGCAGAAATGATACTGGAAACTTTTACAGCTGCAGCATTTCCATTTCAATTGTAGATCTTTTCAAACTAAATAAATAAAAATGCTAAACTAACGCCATTTATTCAAATTTTGCAAACATCTCCGGGCTAAAACACAACTCAAGTCACAGACATAATCCAAGTCAGGACGCCCACTCTCCTTTTCCTCTGGAGGACACATGACGCACCCTTCTGTTCCTTTACTCTTTTGTTTTTTTTTCTTGTATATATCATTGTTAACCGATTCCGTTTCCGTGCTTCATCTTTGTCAGAACAGCTGTGAAAGCTCAGACATTTCCAGGAGTTTCCTTGCCTGCAGGAGGGATAAAAATTGAAGGAGGGAAGCCTGAGTCGAGCCTGCATTAATATTTCATACCAATTGAAGAGTATTATAAAAGTGGAAATATTCTGTGCAGCTCCACAGCGAAGAGCAGCCGGTCTCCATCTGACAGCCTTGGTTGCCTGGAAACAGTCTTTGTGTTGAATGAATACAGCTCAAATAATAAGTTGATGAGAGATCCTGCCGTAAGTACACTTTAGGAGGCAGAGGAGATGATGTACCTGCTCAAACATTTGATTATTCACACCATTTTATCGGCTAAAAAAAAAGAGAAATGTGGATGAACACATTAAACTAATGACAGTACTGATTTTAAAGGTATGTGTAGCTTTTAGCAAAATCCGAACACAGAACCACCAACGAATTAACCTTATGTATCCACAGACTGTGTCCTTCACTGAATAAAAGGTAAATGTCATAGTTTCCATACATTTGTACTGTGGTATCATCATGTTTGCTTCTTCAAACTACATTTCAGATGTTTATTTTAATAGTTGCTCAAAATAACAATGTGTCTTTTAATATCCTGGTGGTGCATCAGCTGATAGTTTACATTATAGCTCCGTTAGCTTAGCTTTGTTTTCTGTTCAGTTTATGTTGACAGTAGCTGAACCAAAAATATGTTTGGAATCTTCACCGTGGATTAATGAATGCCAACTTAGCTAAGATAAGAACATCCGTTAATAACTTTATACCAGGGCTGGTAAAATTAATGCAGATTAATCTGATTAAAAATGTTATTTGCAATTAAACGGAACAGCTGTTTACAGTTGTTTTGTTTTCAAGTTGTTTTGCTGAAACTATCAAAGGTGCTCAACAGACGTATTCATATATTTTTTTACAAATGCTTTGGATATTTTAGCATTTTTGTATTTTTTTTGTTTTAGAAAAGTTTTTGATTGTTTTTTTTTTATGAATTTCAAGGGATTTTTAGCATGCTTTGTATATTTTTTTCTCTAAATGTTTTGTTTCTCAGTGTATTTTTTGTATATTTTGTGTGAAATTTGAGTAAAAACAAACAAAAATGTGTTAATCAAAATTAATCCAAAGCAATCTTGTGATTAATCTGATTAAACATTTTAATCATTTTACTTTTACTCAGAAATAGGGTTGAATATGGACCTGTGGAGTTAAATTAATGAAGAATCCAGGCCCAAACCGATTATTTACAGTTTATATAGAGCACAGGGAAATGTTTGAAAATTCATAATTCCATAAATATCACTCTTTTAAGACATATTTGCAGGAAAAACAGGACAAAAATACAACTGAAATACTCTATTATTGAGCATCTTCAGATTTTTTATTACAATATTTTGCAAGAATTAGTTGAATCAAGCTGTTTAATTAGCAAAAAATAAGGCAATCGAAGATGTTAAAAAGTCACATAAAGTTTTATTTAATTGTTTTTCAGTAGTCAAAAATAATTAGTTAATTTATTCACTTGTTCTGTCTTGGGGTTCCACATTCTCAGTTCAGTGACTCTAAAGTTGTGGATGGGCTGCTCTTAAACTCACACCCCTGGGATTCCTGGATGCTAATATTGCTGTCTCGCAGTCAGCTGCTGCGTTGCCAATGCAATACTGGGTTATTTATAGAAGTCCTGGACAGCAGCTGTGGTTAGACTCTGTCCTGTTTCACGCACTGAGCTGCAGACTCAGCAGAAATGGCTCTACGTGCCACAAATATCCAATTATTGGTTCCTCAGCAGCGAACAGTGAGTGGGCTCTCGTCACTGCCCCACTTACTTCCACATGCCTGTGTCCCTTCCACCGTTCATCTCTGCCCTGTCACAACCTGCCATAGATGAACCCAAAAGCAGCAAAAATGTCGACCCAGTTTGACTCATGCAGACGTTTTAATGACGCACAAGCAGTGGCAGAAACAGTCAAACTTTAATGAGCAGAAGAGGTTCCCTCCTACAGACACAACCGAAATCTTCAAGGGTGTGTTTCAGAGCAGATCCATGACTCCAGAAACCTCCAACTGAAGATGTTATGTCAGCTATAATCTGTAAACAGCTTTGGTGCATTGTGTGTTACACATCTAGGCTGTAAAATCAGATGAGGCAGTCTGCTTAGAAACACTGATAGGTTGAATTTGATCAGAAATGCGGATTTTTGCACAATTGCATAAAATTTTTTTGATCAGATTAATTGTGATAATGGATTGATTCACATTAACACATTTATTTTGACAGCCTTAAAATCTACATTATGACATTTGTTATTTTGCATCTCAGACCTCTGTTTGAAAAGCAACTCCTGAATCCAACATGTCATCATACCTTTGTCTGTTGTGTATGAATTAGTCAATAACAATATCTGTAAATGGTAATGCAATTCAATCAGGATCAATTTTTTTCCCCTTTCCATTTATTGACTAGCGCTATCTCCCAAGGGTGACACTGGAATGCTATAGTATTAGGCTCTGTTTAAAATGAGTTGACCTTTAACCTTTGTCCTTTTTATAAAATAGCTCTGCAGGGGTTCTGCTACTGAGTCAGACCTAATGGACCATACAATACAACAGTACAGTCATTTCTGCTGCTGCGTCCTGTATCACATCGAACACTCAGTTTAACACTCCAGTGTTAAACTGAGACTCTATGAGATCAGTTACACTGTGCTGCATGTTTTTGCAGATTATAATATAGATGTTTTATGCAACATGTAAACAAGCATGGGAGAACTTGTTCCGACTTCAGATTAACATTCCAACAGAATTTGTCAAGAACATCTAATCCATCAGTAATCACTAAATGAGCTGCAGCTCTAGAGTATTTACTATTTAGTCTCATAGTTACAGTGACTTTAGTGGGTTTCACTGCAACAACCAGTGCTTTGGCTCAATTCACTGAGTGGGCAGTTTTCCCTCTAGTGTAGCTCTGCTGCCAAAAAATATATGCGTATAATTATCCTTCCAATCTGTTCACTCACACTGAAAAAAAACACTCGGATCTTAATCGTGTTCACAGCCTTCACAGCTACAAGCAGTGAAATAAAGAAGTTGTTAATGATTCACTGTTCAAACCCATGTTTGATAAATAACAGGTGTTTGTATGTTCAGTTAATGAGAGACTTTAAAGAAAACATGACTTTTTCTTCTGTTTTTTTCCCCCGTTCAGAGTTTTAATGAACATCTAAATGATCACTACATTAAATATAGAAAATATCTGATTTTCAGACAAATATATATATTTTCTTACCTTTACATGTTATGGCTACACCTGTATCTTTCCTCAGGAGGGTCACATGATGTTTCTGTGATGTATTTTGTCAGATGTTTTATCCAGATTTGCCAGACAACAGAGCACTTTACTGTCAGTGCACAGTATGAACCTGACTGGACTTTTTAACTGTTTTTTCATTGAAAAATACAAAATGTCAGAGATAGTATTACAATAAATTGCTTAGAAAAAGTTTATTGTGGAGAAATATTCATTTGGAAGTCGCTATGTAAATAGTTGTTTTACGGTTGATGAACTACAAATCCTTCTTCAAGACAGGGAACGTGCAATATTACTGGTAACAATAAGCAATAACTGATAAAATAGTGAAGGTACAAAAAGACTAAAAGATGCATTTGAGTCCAACTAAATGGAAATGTTTAGCTTTTGCAAGATGGTAACTGTAAAAGAAGAGCAGCATTTTCTGCTGTGTTTAAAAATAACCATATGTTTGTACAATATTCTACCTATTATTGAATGTTTTGTGTAGATCCACTGTAATCTGTAAGTTGTGCATGTGTAAATGATAAACTGAGGCAGAATATTGTTAAAATTCCATCAACTTTTTTTTTTAATAGAAATTTCAAGTTGGTTATTATCCCAATTTTTTTTACAGGATACCTTATAGATGTGAATGTTTTCCTGATGTAATTCAAACTTTTTTTCACACTAGAAGAAAGAAAAGTTAAGAATTGTTTTTATTTATAGGTTATTTTTGAGATCCTATTGGGATGAATGTGGAACCTGAATCAATGTCCTCTCACAGCGTTACAAAGGGTTATGGGTGTTAAGGTGAGGGACGGGGGGGGGTTATGTTATGCTCCCAGTGGTGTGATAAAGGAGCCTCTTTTATATAACGGCGTCCTGGTGAAAGGCTGCCAGCTGAGGCTGCATGTTTAAGGCGTTCCAGAGGACAGAGATGGAGCTCATTGCAGTAAACTGTGAACAGCCTCGGGTGAGCGGGGACGGTTCAATCAGAGGGAAACGAGGAGGAGAAAAGCCAATCTCCTCCTCAGTGGGGATGGGAGCCCAGTGCTGACGTAGAGCGGACATCGATTATGGCTGCGCTGCAGTATTTGGCTGATGGGAGCTAAATTTAGAAAGCGAGGGTTCCCTTCTGCCGTTCTGGACCGGCCCACTGCTCTGCATTCTGCTGCAGCGAACGCTTCACTAATGTACGCAAATCAATTCAGTATGCCGATAGAGCGGCTGTGTTGCATCAGAGCACAAATAGAAGTAAGAACAACCCACAAAATGCACCATTAGAGGCAGATTTAACCCATGAACACCCAGAGCTTACAGGATAGTTCCCAGATGAATTTTTCTCTACATTTAAACTTATGATTTAGAGACATTTATTATAATATTTAGCATTTTTATATTTTATTGTATACTGTATTTAGTATTTTTCAATGATAACAGAATAGAAGAAAATGGAATGTTGACACAATTATGTCTTTATATTTTATATTCTTTATATTTTGTGTGTAATCAAAGATTAATGTATTTCTTATTTATTTTATTGAAATTTTATAATGTATGTATAATCAGTTTACCTTGTACTTTTGTAATTTTATAAACTAAAAATAACAAAAGAAAATAGTTCTTTTCATATCAGAGCTCTTTATTTATTTATATATATATATATATATATATATATATATATATATATATATATATATATATATATATATATATATATATATATATATATATATATATATATATATATATATATATATATATATATATACACACTCAAGTCTCTATATAAATAATGCATTTATATGTTAATAAATAGTATTATTGTAAAACAGATTATTGCATGACTTATTGGACACATTATTGGAAATGATTGTATGTGAATATATTGAGGGAAATCCCATATTTAATTCACTGATCATATAGATGTCTATAAAAGCTCATGTCCCTCTCGTGTTAAGAAATCACCCGTTATTTGTGTATATTCATAATTAGACAAGAATAATCAATTTTGCTACACATAGTAGTTTCATAAGAAGTGGTTTTAGAATGAAAAGCTGCATCTTCTTCACAGTTCAATCAAACTGAATCTGGAAATTTCCCATGGGGAGACGAATAAAGGCGTATCTTATTTTAAATTTTCAATAATTTCTTACACCTGAATTTCCACCTATTGACTTTTTTTTTTCAAAAAGAAAAAAACGATAATATTTGGACTAAGTCTATAAAACCATTATGATCTGAATTCATTTGAATGTATCTAGAATTTATTTTTGACCTGCATGAGTTTTCAGTTCTCATTTGATTTTCCTTTTAAGGTATCGCCTGGACAATAATACCCCCCCCCCCCCAGTGTATGTCAAAACACTAGTAGAGTAGAGTAGACTCCTTTTATTAAGGGAAATTAAGGTGTCTAGAAAAGTATCTTCTAAATGCTTTGGCAGAAATTCATACAAATTTTCCTTGTTATATATTAATGTGACTTTTGTTTGGTCATATACTGCACATGGTTTTAGTAAAGAGTATTTTTGAGTCATGTTTTGTCTTCAGCTCATGTAGCCACAAAACAATCCAGAAAAATCCTAAAACACTGAAGAAAATCAGTTTTTCATTTCTTTTGGATTATTTATATCCCTGTATCACACATCACACGTCGGAGCCATATTTAGTGACATTTGGACGAGTGAGATTTGGCAAATCAGTTTCCATGTAGGAGGTTTTACTTAGTCACTGCTGGAGTTTATCTTCTGTTTCTAAGTCACATGTCTGCTCATTTGTTTCTGAATCTTTTTGGCTCTAAAATAGAAGAAGAAACAATAGCGTGATGAATTACTTTCTAATTATGTTGAATCATTTCACAGTCGAACAAATACTGTCATCATACCACCACTAGTTCAAATGTTGACAGATTATACTGATGTTCAATATGTAGTAGAGCTGCACAATATATCGCAAAAATATAGTTATCACAGTAACGCAGGTTGCAATATTCATATCGCAAAGATGTTTAATCATCTAATCATCAGAGGGGTATTGTTTTTGAGTCAGTTTGTGTTGGTTTGTTGGTTTGTAAGCAGCTTTACACAAAAACTACTTAGTTTATTAGTTTGTTATTTTCATGATATATTGTTTTTTTAAATTACCCTCAACTTCAATACCAACTTTTATGGTCATCTACACGATCAATAAATCAAATAGGAAAATACCAGATTTTCACTTAAACATGCAAGATAGAGCATAATATGAGACTAAATCACAGGTGTCAAACTCCAGTCCTCGAGGGCCAGTGTCCTGCATGTTTGAGATATTTTCCTCTTCCATGTGATTCAGTTTAACCCTTTATCTCCTGAGAACTAACAAAATAATTGGTAACATGAGCAAAGTAAGACACAAATGGCAGAAAATCAAAGAAAAAAAACAAAATGTAGAAAAATAAACAAAATGAGCAACAAAAACTAATAAATATTTACAAAATGACAAATAATGTGGAAAGAAAACTACTATTGAAATTTGGTCCCAGCTATTTTTATTTTACCTTTAAAATTTTTTTTTAAATAAAAATAAATAATAAAATAAAAACTCTTGTTTTTTTGGCACCTTGTCCATGCACAAAACTAAAAAGAAAATGGTTGAATTTTTCTGAATATTTAAACTAAATCATCCATTCAGAATGCATCAAAGAGTTACTAATCAGCTCCTCATCAGACTGATAATGATGCAATGGCCTCCAGGTGTAATGGAAGAGAGAAACATCTAAAACATGCAGGACACCGGCCCTCGAGGACCGCATTTTGACACCCCTGGACTAAATGGTTATGAATCACTTAACAAAGGTTACAAACCCATACAGAACTGCCACAAATATAGCCCTGGGTTTTTATGGGTTCAGGAACATTTTTCTTAGAAGATGAAATTAGCATTTCTGTATGTGAACGACACATATTATTATATATATTAATATTACTGTACATTCTACTGTGTATTCCATACCGCAGGTTTTGCTAATATAGTGCCACCCTAATGTGTATCTGTTTTTTCTACACATAGGAGACATTTTATTTCAGTCACATGAAGCCAGCAAAGTATTCTATCCACTGTGTTATTAAAAGCAGAACTGTTCAGCCTAACGAGTCCATTCATTTGTAGATGAATGTGTCTGTATTATATTTCGTGGGATAAATGCTGCACACAAGTCAAGGTGAGATCGAGTGATTATTGTGCCTCAGATGAAGGATGTTCTGGTCCTGATGTTCTGCAGACATATCTCTGCTCAAGGCCTTCACAGCCATTGAACACAACCACGAGTCCTACTGTCAGGAAGCCGCGTGCCGGCCGCCTCCACAAACACACTGTTCACTTCCACTCATTCACTGTGATTCATCCACAGTGGATGGGGTCACTGCTACAGTTTTACAGAGCCCTGTTAGGGGAGAGTCCGGTATTTGTTGACCTGCAGGGAGGGTCTGGTCACATTCGTGTATTCAGCAGGACAGAGACAGCGGCAAACGAGCCCACGGTGCCGTCGCCTCAGACAAAGCTGAGGCTCAGCTGTTTTCAGCTGTGACTCAGTTCACACTCATGACTCCTCTGTTTGTCCAGTCAGTCTGAGAACTGTAGCACCAGTGGGAACCAGTCCAACTACACTGTCCACTGTGGACAACCGGACATTAACCCATAAAGTCCCAAAGAGTCACTGGTGACACGACCCATCGACTGATCTGAACGGTTTAATATCTGTTGATCCACTAATTCTATCAATACACATAAATAATTGGTGTAAAATACAGTTTGTCATCTTTTCATGGTCATCAGACACGACCCATTTGGACGTTGAGAGGTTCTGTTTCCAACCCTGGTCCTCGAGGCACACTATCCTGCATGTTTTAGATGTTTCTGTCTTCTACCACACCTGATTCAAATAATCAACCAATCGTCGAGCTCTGCAGAAGACTGATAATGACTGTCAGGTGTGTTCAAAGAAGGAAACACTGCTCTAGTAAAACCCATTAAGTTTGAATGTGGATGCTTGATTCAATGTCCAAGAAATAATAGATTTTGTTTAAAAAGCCACTAAATAGTAAGCTTTCTCTGGCACGATTTAATGGTGACCTTTGACCTTTTTTTAACAGTAAATATAGTCCGCACATATAATCTGTTGATCCACTAATTCTATCAAAACATGTCAATAATTGGTGTAAAATACAATTCTTCATCTTTTCACGATCATCAGACAAGACCATATTTTGATGTTCAGAGGCTTCGTAGTTACCGTAGAAACACTGTCGTCTTCTACGACAATTAATTCACCAGTAAAACCAATGGAGTTTGATCAATGACAGTGGATGGGCACCACCAGACTAATTCTTTAAATGTCTATGATTCTGTTATGACCAAACTGTAATCACGAACCATTGGTACAGTTATTTTAATCTAAATGTATTAATGATGGATGTTTCCTCGCTGACCTGGACAGAGTTGAACCACCACATACTCATCGAACAGGCAGCAGCTCATAATAGAACTGATGCTTTGCCCTTTCTCCTCATCTGCCACTGTGCACATCCCACTGTCACAGTTCCCCATAATCACACATAATTGATCGCATCCTGTTTTTATTATGCAAGTACAGTCAGGAGTCATTTTACATAAGCAGTGTGGTTTCACTAACTGACTGAGTAAAGGTCAAAGAGTGTCCACCATCTTCTCACCTTAATAGAGGGCGCTAGGGTGACACCCTAACTATTTCACATGAAGACGACGATGCTAGAAATTACATCACATCAATTCACTGTTTTCACTGAGGTAATGTCAACTACAGGTCATTTGTATCAATAGGATACGAAATATGTGTGTGTGTGTGTGTGTGTGCTTTAATGTTAATAATAAAACTGTGCTAAGCGTACAGCCCTGTTGTGTTGCGGTTGTATATGTGTATATATATATATATATATATATATATATATATATATATATATATATATATATATATATATATATATATATATATATATATATATATATATATATATATATATATATATATATATATATATATATATATATATATATGAGATGCCCCGATCAGTTTTTTTTTTTGCCCGATCCGGTACATCTATGAAACATGATAAAATTAACTGAGCATAGAATAGTCCCCTATTTTTTTCCACCAACTTCTATGAGGTAGGTTGAATTACAGCCTCTAGTCAGAACAACACAGAAATAGAATGACATTTTCTTCACATTAGGAATAGTGCAATATTAAAGAAACTGTTGTGTGTGCGTGGTACTTAAAAAAAATACTATTTAGTTCTTGTTTATTTTTAATCACTACTTAATAAATAATGCCAATAAATATATATGTATTATTTATCCAATGCTTGATTGGAACATACTGTAATGTCCGAGTCAGGATCGGGTCCGCAGTCACATGATCGGCGCTGGTTTCCGATCATGTGATCAGATTGGGACAACCCTACTATACATACATACATACATATATATATATATATATATATATATATATATATACACTAAATACACAGTATGTGTTTTCAATGACACACATCTGAAAACTGACTCCAGCTACCACTGCTTCTCCTCTGATATTATTACTTTTGTTGGTCATCTTCTTCTTCTTCTTATTATTATTATACTATTATTTAAGTGGGATTATGTCCACGTGCACACAGAGGACGTCACATGGAATGAGGCATGTTTGGCTCAGACTCTGTTTTGGGAGACGTCACACACATACACAGCTCCAGATTGACACGCAGCTGCAAAATGCCTCAGATGAGGGTGTAGGAAAACAAACAAAAAAAAAAAACACATGGCAGAGCACGATGCCAGGCTGAAGAGGCCGAGGGACGCTGTTATTATTTACCAGGTCTGAATGTCAGCAGGTCTTACTCATCCCTCACACGTCCGTTACGAAGCATAGCACCAAAGGGCTTAGCTGTGAAATCATCCAACTTCATCAAATGTTTTCTTTCTGCTGTGACAGGATTTCAACCCGGCTCTGTCTATTCTCAGAGGGTTTCATCTGACTAATAAGCTGCGTGACCTGTATTGGCCCTGTCTATGTAATGAAATCACACCCAGGAGGCCGGTCTCTGTGGAGTTCTCCCACTCCGACGGCGACCTTTACAATCTGAAATTATGCAATGATTGTTACACTGTTCAAAGACACATAGGAATTAGGGCTGTGAATATTTCACTCGCACAACGATACGATTCGAATCTCAATTCGGAGACCACGATCTGATTCAGGGTGATTCATAAAAAAACACAGATTGACTTCTTATTAGTTTGATTTCACCGTGACGACACGACAAATTCCTCTTCATCATCAAAACAATCCAAATTTAAGTCGGTGCAATGGAAGGTTCTGTACAGACGTAAACACAAACGCAGAGAAAAGCGATGATACCTGATGGTCTTTTTAAAGGGTCTTAAAGTGAGCAACATCAGTTCAACATTAGACAACAGAAGTAAACTGGCCTTACATCCTTAAAATAAGGAACGAAAAAGGAGGACAAAATGACAGTATTACAATCCCTGGCAGTGACTTTGACTTGTTTGGCAGGAACATCCTCATTTCAAGTGAAGATAAGACTGAAGTGGACATTTGACCCAGTACTGAACATTCCATAAGAAAACAACAGAAATGTTCTCTGTGCCGTTTGCTCCAGTTAGTGTAGAAAAGTGGAAAATGAAAAGTGAGAAGCAAACGGAAATGTTCTTCTTTTAAAGCTGACTGTACATCTTGGTCCTGGTGTTGGTTCCTTTGTTTTGTTCTAACATCCCATTGGATAGAATGTGTGCATTTTTACAGTTTTAATTACAGGTTATGTCAGGAAATAAATCAGTGTCAGCTCTGTCAACATGCAAAATCAGTTTTAGAGGCAAGTTTATGAATTACAAAAAAAATCCTGTTAAAGATGAAGCATTAGATTCATGTTATAGTTTCAGTTTTGTTCCCAAAACAGGTTATTCCACCAAACAACAGTACAGGTATATTTCCTTTGAATTAAGTAAAAGAATAGGCCTTTTGTCTATTTTTTCTATGTACTCATCTGTCATATGCTTCACTTTAATATCCTCATACTAAGGACACTCACCGACCTCTTTATTACGTACATCTGCTCAACTGTTCTGTAACACAAACATGTGATTATTACATGTTTGTATATCATAAAGGTCATGTCAATAAATAAATCACAGCGTCAGACCTGCTGCGATAACTTGACAAATCAATGTTTTATTATGTAATCTTAGCTTTACAGACATGCTTGAAGGCGACCAGCTGTTGCTTAAGGTGAAGAGTTTTCCTTCTGTTCTGTTGCAGACAGTGTGAGGACTGCATTTGTTTTGCATGACATGCTGGATGCTAGAATTCCTCACAGACAAAAAGCAGAAAACGTCAAATATCGCTCAGCTAGTACCATGTGTATATAAATGTAGTACCTAAATGAAACGTGTGTACATAAATCAGTTATGTGCCCTCAGGTGACTGTGATTAAATTTAAATGACACATAAAATGCAGACTTTTATGAATAACCATTAGCCTCGTATCATAATTATGAGAGGTGTCCTGATTAGGCCTTCTTTTTTCTTTTTGCCCCAGAGTACTTTGATTTTGATCTGCTGATCCAACTCCTGATCTGATACTTCCATAATATATATATATTATTATTTTTTTTTTTAAATTAAGAGCGACTAAAAAGATCCAGGATGTCCCTTTGTTTTAGTCGCCTCATCTTTATTTGTCCAAGCTGATCTGAACGGTGGAAAAAAACAAAAAACATGATTCACATCTATAGACATCAATGGCAGACAGTGAGTTAAATATATATATATATATATATATATATATATATATATATATATATATATATATATATATATATATATATATATAAAATTTCCAATTGCTGATCTGGATGTAATACCCGATCGTGTCTGAAATCACATGATCAGCCCTGATTTCCAATCACATGATCAGACTTGGGACATCACAAATATAATAATTACCTAACTCATATGATCAATAACAATAATGCTAAATGTCACAATATAGTTTTATATAGGAATAAATATCATTGTATTGCTTAGTTTGGTTTAAATTCTTACCTTTGATTCCAAAATGACTCAGAGATGGTTTTAACTTAATTTATCTCAACATTGATTTTGGATTTTTTTTATTTTTATCCATGACTGTGACGTTCAATATACTACCTCTAAATTTCTGTAATATTTTTGATCTTTTGACAATAAATAACTTCCACCATCTACTTTCTTCACATGTCATTAAAGAGGAACATGTCCCATTAAAACGTGAAGGAAATATTGATGTTTATAAACTATATGGGCATAAATGTTGGGACACATCGTGGCTACAGCCATAAACTGACCTGTTCATAATGAACATTAATATTAATAATCAACATGACATTTATCACAGCATAAAACTATATTATGAGACTCAACATGTTTATTTAATATCTCAGACCTTTGCTCGAAAAGAAACACCTGAATTCAATGTGTCCCCATATGTTTGTCCATTTGTTAATGACTTAGACACTTATGCTGCGAGGGTAAAGTGGACTTCATTATACTTGAGTTGTACTTGTAGAAAACTTTATTTTATAAAAATCTGTTTGACTTTTCATGCAGTGAAGGTAAAGTGTCAGTTATAATGAATACTCTATATGATGGAAGACGCTAAACATAGTGATTTAAAAGGATGCACAGTTGATTATTTCTGGGTTCTGTCAAAAGGACATGCAGTTATATTGAGCTAAGAGGTGTTAAAGGTGACGATGCATCAGAAAATGTTCATTAGAAGCTGGGGGTTTGTTTGTTCTTCCTTTTAAAATTAAATAGACTCTAGTGAAAGTACTCACAGGGTGAAATGTCAACTTAATGCCAACAGCTTTTAATCATATCTGCACACTTTAACAAAGGTTTGGGAGGAAACAGGAAAAGAGTAAATGGCTATAAAGTATCTTTATGACCTACAATTTGCATTTTATGGTATTCAAATTAGGGTAAGTCCTGAATCGTTTGTGCTGTTCACAAAATTGAAATGCCATTGAAAAGCTGAGAGTCTCAGCTTATATATTATATGTATATATATATGTGTGTGTGTGTGTGTGTGTATATGCTTTTTCTGCCATGTTAACTTTAAAAATACAGAATCAATCAAAATGCAATTTCAGGGTATGAACCTACCTTCATCTTACAGAAAACCCCATGTGCTTTACTTCAGTGGTCATGGATAATTGGGGATGTTTATAAAACATGTCAGAACTCCTTCCCTCCAAGTTTTGTACAGAGACGTGTTGTCCGTTGTGTTCTCGTCTTACAACCATACCAAACTGGCAGTTTAAGAATTGTATCGGTGAGAATCCAAATGAAGTGCTTGTCAACAAATGTTAGCTTTTTAGATAACAAAATGGCAAATGAGAGATCAATACATCTTTCAATAAAAAAACAGCACATGACTACACACCATTGATCTGATATTATGCTCAAAATATATTACTTTGTCAGTTGTGAGCAAAATATTTTCAACCATATGGATCCCAAGAGTATCTAAGTGCAAAACCTGGAGGAAAAAAAAAAAAAGTACATACTATTTTTATATTTTATATTACTATTACTATTCTGAGAGTGACACCACCTGCCGGAATAGAATTCCATGTATGTGCAAATGTATCTGGCGAATAAAAAACGATTCTGATTCTGATTCTGATTCTGAAATGAACCCATGACATGCTTTACAATGATCCACATTGTTTCCATTAAACCAAATTAAATTGGGTTTTCTGCAAGATGTAGGTAACAAGTTATAGTTTCAGAATGAAATAGCATTTAGACTGTTTAATTATTATGAAAGTTATCAATGCAGAACATCCAATTGCACTGGTCTGCATGTGGAATACTTCTGGAATAAAACTAGTGAAATGTGACCACATGTGTGTTACTGATAAAGAAAACTCAAGTCTTAAATGCTGCTTGGCTCAAGTTTCCAAAATAAGTCTTTGGTCAAATGTGAAAGTCTTAGAACTAAGAAGAATAGGTTTTAGTCCAAAGGAATATTGGTGTCAGATCTACTTCAAAACACTGTCTGCACATTATGATCCATTCACTTTACAGGTTCTTTCTAGTGGAATATTTACTAACCCATTGTATACATGTACATAAACCATCATATATGTGGAATAACACACCATCATATGTATTAAAAGCATGAGCTAACCAGCACTTTTGTCATTTGTTTTCTCATTCATTTTATTAAAGTATGTAAGATTTAACACATTTCATGTCTGAAACAGATACTTTCTCAAAAAAATGTTGAGCAATGTTCTAGTTGTTTTTGGATATTGGGTATATATACAGAGGAATCCAGGGCAGAGAGATTAGCAAAAAAAAATCAGATGATGGATGTTTTTATCAGTGAAATGAGGGGCTCTATCTCCAACTGCACAGAAAGTGAACACAGATTATCACTGATCAAAATAACTTAAAAGAACTAAAAAGATAAGAACATGGACAAAACTAAAATGTTTGAGCACATGGAAAATAGCTGAAAGTTGATTTTTTTTTTTATGTCATAAAAACTCGTTATGAATATTTTCAGTGGTTTTTCATAATAAATATGATTTTTTTTTTTAAATGCTTGTCTTTTTTTTTTTTGCTATAACACTTAATTTTGAGGATTTATTACACACAATAATGGCTAGATTTTGACATTTAAATTCTTCCTAAAAAGAAGCAACTAAAAAAAATGCATCTACTGTAGGTGATTGGTTATAATCTTTTAGTCTTAAAAGGGTTAAATACAAGGAGAAGTGCTGTTTTCCTGTTCAGATATGAGACACTCTTGTCTTCTTTCAGGCCAAAGTGAGTTTTTTTTCCACCAGTAGATTTAGTGTTGAGTGCATTTTCAGACAGGAGTAAATCCCCTCCGCCTTGTCCCAATATTGCATAAGCCAACCAGCGCTCCCTGCCACTGTATTATTCATTTAACAACCAACCTGATTCCTCTGTTAATCCTATTAAAGTCACCATAATAACAGCCTATTGCCTTTTACATAACACGACAAATACGATTATGCCCCGTGTTGCATTCCTCCTCTGCCTTTCAGAATATCCTGTTCCACACTCCCAAAATCAGACCACTTGACCCAGAAACACTACGTCAGACGAAACAAAAGTGGGGAAAAAAATCTATCTATGATGCACCATAAGAAACCTCAGTGTGTATCCACTAAAACTACAGGCTTGGCCTTCAAAGTCTTACATGGTATGAAAAATGAAGGGAACTAAGTTATTTATTAGACCAGATGCACTTACACACTCAACAGTGTGTAAGCTGCTTATTGTGTATTTTCCTTTTCTTGCTTCAGTGTAATGAAAACTATTTCACAAAACCACAAACCCCAGCCTATAACAGAAGCACAGAGCTGTTTAACACTGAGGGGAGTCTCTGCCAAGATCATACAAGTCAACAGAAGACATTTGGATGGTCTGCATAATTTTTTAAATAAAAGTTAAAATAAATGAATATAATGCAAAACATTGTGAATACTGTGCTGTAATATAGTCTGGAGATAGGAGATTTAGGGGTTCTGAGCAGTTTTTGAATACTTTTTATTTGACCTTTAAATATCACATTAACAATGTTTACCAGACCTATGTTTGGTATGCACTGATTGGTTAATGGAGTTAATCTAAATTGTGTATAGGTGTGAATGTGAGAGTGGTTGTTTGTCTCTATATGTTTAGCCCTGTGACGAACAGGCGACATGTCCAGGGTGAACTCCGCCTTCACCCATAAGTAGCTGGGATAGGCTCCGGTGACCTCTGTGACCCGAGTGAGGAGGTTCAGAAAACGAACGAATGAATGTTTGGTATTGTTTTGCAGCGCGACGACTTTTGAATTCTGACCTGATTTTAAATTATGAAAAATATTCTGAAGGTTTTTGACACAAAGTGCAAAGTGTGCGTTGAAAGCACACCTGGATACCGGAGGGTTAATCACTGTGTGGATGGAGGAACTGGTGCTGATTAAAAGAGTCCGTATTTTCAACATGTTCAAAGGTCTGGATTGTTGGTGGCTGTCATACGTGTGGGTGTGGTGGACAACAGTGGTGTTAAGTGATGAAACAGACATACATGGGACGGAGGAGGGTGGGGGTCAGATGTGTTTGGGGGGAGTTGATGGCAGGATGATGCGGGTCCACACAGATCCACTCACTTAGCCAGCTTCATCTCGATCTGCTGGCGGATTTCCTGCCGCTCCTGGTCGCTGCGGACGGGGAAGATGTTGCGGTCCTCCAGCTCCTGCTTACTGGGCCGGTTCCGAAGCTTCACAGCCAGCAGCTCCTTCCTCATCCTGCGTGGGAGGGTCCCTGTTGTTGTTGTTGAACACAAATTCAGGTCAATAACCACACAGTGTTTTGCAGCTGCCACACAGGCTTTTGCAAATAAACTCATTGAACTGATGCTAATCACCACGCAGTGCTTCTGTACTTTTTATGAGCGGAAACACAAAACCTTATGAATTACATATACGCACATCTCAGAGTGTGAAACTATATTTTTACATTTAGCAATTGTTGTTTTGAAAGCTATTCATGTGAAGGTTTTCTGCATATTTAGGGTTTACTTTTTATGACAATACTCTAATTATCACTACTGTAATGTTTTACTTTTTGTAATTCCACTGCAATGTTTCAAAATGTTGCAAATATGTTCTTTATTCCTATTATTAATATTATTATTATTATTATTATTATTATTGTTATTATTATTATTCCCCCCCAAGCGGAGGAAAAATAGGTCAAAGCCTTTTTAAAAGAAAATGTTCCCCCTCATTTACTTCTAATTCATACCAAATTGGGTTTATAGATTCCCAGTGACCCAGAATACATGTTATTACATTTTGGGAAAAATAGGTCAAAGTTAAATTTTTTCATGAATTTCAATTTTTTTTTGCCATTTACTTATAATGTCCAGAATAAATAAATAAATACATCAATTTTATCTCAACTTACTTCACACTCGCCACATACACATACGTTTTCTTCTTTTTGCACTTTATTCCGTTGCTGCCTTGACCATTTAATTTCCCCATTGTGGGATATCACTTAAGTCTAGTCTAATCGAATGTCATCTCATTTTATATAATCTAATTTAATTTACAGTGGGGGAAAAATTATTGGACACCCCATGCATTTGTGATAACTTGCATTAATAACCACACTTAAAGTGCATCTATCTATAGTGGTCATACTTATGGCATTAATTGTGCTGTGGCCGTTACTTATAATTAATAGAGATTAATGCCACACTGGACCATTTTTATTATGTGAATTATGGGTGGGGGCAGAACCTATGGGAACAGCCCCTGCTGACCTGCAGTGACGTACCATCATTAACCCGGGGTGATTAGTGTGAGTAAACAAGCAGCAGTCAGTGATTATGATTGAGTTTAAGAATGTGCTGGCATTTTCTGTTCGTTTAGCCTTACACTCTGCTAATGTCCTGGGGACACTTTGGAAATAGTAATAAAAGTTCTCCACAGGTACCCTTTAAGTCATTGAACTGTGCCAAGTGTTGTTCCATTTTCTAAGCCCACATGCTCATGCTGCTTGTGCTCAGTTCAATATAGGTCAAAATTGGATATTTCAGCAAAATAATTGAAGGCTTCCAGGATATGACATGTTGAAACTGTCCAGAATTAAATGTCACTTTGTTTGTCTGATGTAGCGACACTAGTGATGCACCGATCACCATTTTTTGGCCCGATCAACGATACCAAAAGATAGAGCCAATGTCCCTGTGCTCATCTGGGCCTCACAGCTGTGATGTCTTACTATCAACAAAAGGGAGTCATTCAATAGATTATAAAATGAATCCCACTGTGTGTTATTATCAACAAATGCCAAAAACAGTGTGAATGGTATATGAAGCCCCCAAAGCTCTTCTGGGGTAACATCTGACTGAACAAAAGTAGGTAACTGGGTAATGACATATTACTTAAAGCTGTTAAATGATCCGCAGGAGGTTGTTGGTAGAAACTAATATTGGGGCAATTACTTTCTTTCATCTGGATTGAACTCAATAATCAATCGTAAATGCAATGTGTTGAGAACTGAGGGAACAGTAGTGATTTTAGTGAGCAACTAGAAAAATAAACAAAGTTGTAAACAAATTGTTTATAAAGGCAAATTTCGACAAAGTGATAAGTTTTGTGCTCAGTGCTTAAATCTATCTAATGATTCAATCAGAATTTAAATTAGTTTAGAACTGAGGGAGGAGAAGTGATTTTAGTGAATTGTGGAAGATGCTGACAGACACCGATGGACGCCGCCGATGACGGACGAAGCACGATGGCAATAGTTCATCAGGCTTTGTCCAGATGAGCTAAAAACTTGACTTGCCGATTGCAGATCACTGCTGATCATGGAAGGAGTTTTAAATGTCCATACTTTTCATCTAGGTATGGACAGGTTCAGCCCCAGATGTAACTATTTGATAGTTGCATCTGAAGCTAAAACCATCAAATATTTGTGTAATTGAGGATTCTGTCAATTTTTTTTCATCGATTAATCAAGTAATCAGGTGAATTCCATTTTTTTAAACCCTTTAACTTCTGACGCATCATTGGTGAGTGTTCTATATGTATGAGTTATTGTAAATATTCATAATTCTGAATATACAATGGAGCAAAAACAAAGCAGTGATCGAGACTAAAAATAAAACAGTTTGGGATTTCTTTGTTTTTACTACGGTTTCCAGTTTTGTTGTGATTTTTCCACTCGTAATTTACTTCACATGATCTACTTTTTGATTGGCATGTTTTTCCGATTACCAATCAGGCTATTTTTTGGCAATATCAGCCAATGTGATCGCCAGCCGATCAATCGGTGCAACACAAAGCACATTAGAATTTTTTTTTAAATTGTCCACGAATATTTCACAATAATATCTGAGATTGTGTATAATTTTAAGTGTCTGAAAGCTGTCACCCACTACGGTATACTAATGTTCACTTCTTATATCAGCCTCTATATTCACCAGCTTTTCAACAGCTGCTGAGCAGGTTTTTTCACATCACGACGCCCTGATGGTCATAATGCTCACACTACAGAAACACTTCTCTCCAGGTCTCCATCTTCCCTCCTACAAATACCACTGAGACATGATTTGTGTCTGACATTAGCGACTGGTCTAAACCTCAGATTAGGCCTGTCGATGGCCTCAGTTAATTACAAACACGCTCTTGACAGTTTTACATCTTGGCAGTGCACTAAGACATTTTCATTTCCTAGAAAGCTTAACTTGTATGCGTCCCCGACTGGTACTGTTCAACACATTAGGCTTAAATGTGCCTGTGCTTTCATGACATTAACTCCATCAGGAAACTGAACATCCTGCTGTTGGAGTTTTAATAGTTTTGATATGTTCATGAGGTGAGTTTTAAGACATGAGTTGTTACTCTGGCCCTTAAAAGGGAGGGAAGCGACATAGTTTTTGGTTTGTTATGTTTATATGCTAACACCTCAGCAGAAAAAAAATATTGGTTGAATTGATACCTAATTGAGTTTATAGATTACCAGTGACCCAGAATAGATGTGATTACATTTTGAGAAAAGTAGGTCAAAGTTCAAATTTGTAATTTTTTTTTTTTTTTAAAGTCCTATTTACTTATAATGACTAAAATTTGTTTATGTTGTTTATGTAGATGCTGACATCAGCACACACATAGATATGATGACATCAGCTGGACCAATGAAAAATTAACCTACAATACGTGTGCAAGTAGTGGGTTTTGTCGTGCCACATCCTTTTTTTTCTTACTTTGGGGAATGAACTACTTCTATTTAAATTTGAGTTTAGGACGTATTATGAGGAAAGCGTAGGATGAATAAATAACATTCAATCTCTTGATGACGGTCTTTTGACAACTCGTGAAACTTCTTATGAGCTCCTTACATGAACTTTCAAATTAAAGTGCTTTCTACTTTTGATTACCGTCAGTCTTTGTCACGACACATCTGCTTTTGTCAAATAACAGGGTAGTTCCACAGAGGATTGTGTCACTTTCTGCTTCAGATAGAAATGTTCATCCATCAAAACATCCTGTTTTTCTCAGTTAATATGAACACAAAGTGTGTAATGCAGCACTACTGACATCCTCTGGAAATAGTCTGGTACTCTATATGCTTTTTATTAGAAAAAACTGTGCAAATTGAGCAGGAAAACAAAGATTAGTGTTTACTATTAATGATAATGACTATAACACTGCATTACTGTGTATTTTGATTAACCAAAGAATTTCACCAAAATATGTCATGGTGAGAAATTCATAATCAACCATGTTGTTAATGAAGTGCAATCATTTAGGAACAATATTAACATCAGGTGTTGCTGCTTCTGTAAATCTCTGCTACTTTCACTTCAGTCTACTGCACCCAAACATTTACTTCACTGCACTTTGAGAATATTCTACAATTCAATTATGAGAGAAAATTTCCCATACTTTATTTTAGACTTACATGGAAAATTCCCAGACTTTTGAAGGTCTGGAAAACAGCATTTAAAAATTCCATACATTTTAAGAGTTTCCAGACCTGTGTGAATGTCCTAATGGTCCTATCTGATGACCATGATAAAACAACAAACTGGATTATTGACAGGGTTAGTGGATCAACAGGTATTAAACAGTTACATCCACAGACTGTTTTTTTTTTTTTTATGGTTAAGTATCAGGTTTTGCTGCTTCTGTAAATCTCAGCTACCTTCACTTCTATCTCCTCCACCCAAACATTGACTTCACCGTGCTGAGCATCAGTCACGTCCGTATAAGCTCTATGTTGTGACCCTTTTATAAATAGTTTTCCCCCAAAGCTGCAGACGTGTTAACACACACATGTGTGCTGACCCACATGGACGGCCAAGAAGAATTAGGCCAAAGCAGCAGATGTTGACGGTCCGATGGAACTTAACACCAGCGTGTCTGCTGTCTGTCATCACTGTAAATCTCCCTGTCATGCTCTCACTGTAAACAAATATCATCAGAGATTACGCTGCTTTCTATCCGCTGACCGGCTGCCCACATTCTGCTGGCTTTGTCCTGGCACAGACACCACACACTGAAGTTAAATATCCCAGTGTGTGTCCTGTCAGCAGGTCTTACCAGAGATCACAGAGTCGTTCCAGCTGTCCTGGTCGCTCAAATACTCATCTAGACGCCAGTTCTCCTTGTTCTCATCTGACTCCTTCTTGTTGTCCGTCTTCTGCTCGCCACCACCGGGCTCCTTCTCGGTGCTGGATGTGCGGGACAGACGGCCGTCCAGCCTGCGCTTGGGAGACGAACGAGCCTCTTTTCCCTGGAAACTGAGATAACGTGACAACAAAACAAGTCATTTTAAACTTCAGCAACAGAAATGAAGCATGAACCACATGCTAGTGTGTGTGTGTGTGTGTGTGTGTGTGTGTGTGTGTGTGTTCATCATATATTTGACCTTTTTCCTCTAATTGTTGTGAAGACAAGTGTACATGTTCAGCTGCATTCAGGCCAAACAATTTGAGAATAGCTCAGATCTTTTTTCAGTGAAACATCAACACCTTAGTCACCACCAGAGGAGGAAGTAACTAAGTAAAAGTACTTATTTTACAGTACTTAAGTACACTTTTTAGGTATCTGTACTTTACTTGAGCATTTATTTTACTGGAAACTTTTTACTTTTACTCTCTACATTTTTGTATAAATATCTGTACTTTATATTCTTTACATTCTCAGAATAGACTCAATACTTTTTCAAACTAGACAAATGTGACAGTATGAAAAATAAGTCAGAAATCAGAAATTGTGACTGACTATATCATAATTGAAACTTTTTTATCTCATAATTTGGATTTTTTTTCTCTTACAATTTTTTTTTTTATGTCATGATTATGTTTTTAATTTTTCCTAAATGTCCTGTGTACAAACTCAGTACGAATGACCCAATACAACACATCATCTGCACAGTAAGTCACATTTAAAGGCTTTATTTTTGGACATTTTAGAATTTTTTTCTCCATCTTAAATAAGTATTACTTCATCCATAGCAAAAAAAAAGCAGTTTTACTTTTTTACTTTATTACAAATGTGAGGTTGTACTTTTTTACTTTTACTTTAATAAAGGAGTTGAATCAGTCCTTCTACTTTTACCAGAGTATTTTTCCACATCTACTTAAGTACAGAATGTGAGTACTTTGACCACCTCTGGTCACCACATCATTAGTTTCATAGAAGTACTGCCTAAAACATACACTATTGCTACGTTTACATGATTTTTTTAAAATTCCAAATTATTTATGCGGAATAAAATAATTTGGAATTAAAGCTATTTCTTTCGTGTTTACATGGAAATGATAATTCCGAATAAAGGTTTCCATGGGAGATGGATGTCTTTTGCCGTAGTTAATTGGGCTTTAAGAGCTGGAGGTACAGACCTTTCTGTGTGGAGTTTGCATGTTCTCCCTGTATCTGCGTGGGTTTCCTCCCACCATCCAAACACATGCAGTGATAAGTTAATTGGTTAATCTAAATTGTCCATAGGTGTGAAGATAAGATAAGATAAGATAAGATATTCCTTTATTAGGGGAAATTCCAGGTTGACAGCAGCACAGAGTAGAGCAGCACAGCAACAAAAATTGTATATAAAAAAATATCAAATTCTATTTACACTATTACACATGGAATTGATTAATTGCACTATATATGACTGTTAATTGTACATTATTGTAGGTTGTGGATTTCTGTTGTGGATCCTGAAAGCTGCAAGAAGGAAGGAAGGACTGTGAATGTGAGAGTGATTGTTTGTCTATATATGTTCAGCCCTGAGATGAACTGGAGACTCATACAGGGTGTACCCCGCCTTTACCCATTATAGCTGGATTAGGCCCCCAGTGACCCCCCTAACCCTTGTGAGGATAAAGCGCGTTCAGATGACGAGATGAGACAGACATTTCTTCCTATTTTCTGAATTCGTCTACACAGACGAGACGAGACTTCCTCTTGTGTAATGAACACAGAATTTTAAAGTCAGCATGTTGACACATATTTTCTGAGGCCAAAAAAGGAGAGAAAAACTTGGATCTTATTTCTGTCTGGTTTTCAACAGTGATACAACACCTCGGTCACAAAGACACCAAAGCTTACATTTGATACTTCAACTGACAAGTATTATTGAACTATCTTCATCATTTCCTGGATGAAATTAACTCCAAAATTTAATGAAAGACAAAGAAATACAAATAGGAGATAATAATTCTATCTAAGGTTAGTCAAAGTCTGAAAAATTTCCAAGTAATAACAATGACATGATATAAAACTGCAAATTCTCACACTGAACCAAGAATAATCCAGTATTTTATACTGTACTAGTGAAAAATGGTTACATTATTCAAAATAAATCTTTTCTGTAATCTGACCAATTAGTTAACAAATAAAAAGTTACAGCTCTAATCAAATCTGTTTATTACCATCAGTGTCAGACCAAACACCACAGTAGTACCTTGAATAAGTTTATTTTACTTTATATTGCTTTTGTTTTTTAAACAAATATATTAAGAAAACTAGAAATATTTCCTCCTGGAGCCATTTTTCTTTTTTCAACAATGAATTAGTGACCTATTTAACTTTATGGTGTTTTATTTTAAGCCACTGGAATTTTCCTGATGGGGATTAATCAAACTAATCTCATGTCTTTATCATTTTTCTTTTTAGGTAATATTACAACATATAGAACTGTCCCATTTCTTGTCTGTGAACGTTGGATGATTCTGTTTCACTTCATTAAAAAGTGCCAAATGATGTGCAAATAATGATGGAAATGTGAGATATCTGTTTGTATTTTTTCGTACAGTTAATTAGAAATGATCTGGTTAAGTACGCAAAGTGATCACAATTAGCTCAGATAATTAAGTAAATGTTTTCTGATCTGCAAATTGATCTGGAAATTATAAACACAAGCATAATATTGTTAAAATTAGGCTTATTCTTACATTTATTTCATGTTATTCACATTATTTGAAAGGATAGTTTTTCCACGTAAACATTTTCATTATTTAATTTTACTTTTTTCACTCTAAACTACAGAGAAATGTTTGAAGTTGACATTATTTATTTATTATTATGTTATTATTTCACTGGTTCAGCCCACTTCAGTCAAATTTACCTGAATGTGACCCCTGAACCAAAATGAGTTTGGCACCCCTGCATTAAAGCACAGGATTATACATGATAAAACCTAGAGAATAGAGATGCTCTGCCTATAGCATCAGTGACCTCTGACCTGTCCTGACGGTGTTTGGTGGCCAATGCACGATGCAGTTCCTCGATGATGCAGCTGGGAGGGAGCTGGGGGTGCAGCGCCCCGAGGTGGGGGGACCCAGTGGGCGTGGAGATGCGGCCTCTCAGCAGTGATCCATGAGGGTCTTTGGGGAGAGTGAAGTTTCTGGGTAATGTGGCTGGAGATTTCTTTACGGGCACCAGAGGAGCACCTGGGAGATGAAAACACCTGGATCAGATTAAACTGATCAAACTGGCGTGTGTTACCGTACTGATGCTGTCCCTGTGCACGGACCGTCCAAGCTGCCCAGTCTGGTCAGCAGTTTGACAGGCAGGTTAGGGGGGGGAGGGGTACTGGCTCGTCTCTGAGGCTTGGCCGCCGTTGCTTCCTGATTACCCTCGCCTGACTCCGCCTTCCCCGCCGGCGGCTCGTCACCGAGGTCACTCAGTGATGTGCGGTCGTCTTCTCCATCTTCACTCTGAGTGGGATCTCCCCCGGCCTTGGAATCCACTTCGGTCACATCTTGGACTGAAGGACAGAATCAGCAGAGACAGTTACAAAGTCTTTGTCTCCCCCTGGTGGACACGCTGTGTATTACATCCAAATTATTCACTGAAAACCTAGGTTCTATTTATTTCTGGATGGCTTTGGTGTTGTACTGTTTTAGTTGTTGTTTTTTGATTGACTATAAAGTATAATTATTTGTCATTGTTTAAACCAAAAGTGTCAAAGTCATTTCAGTTCAGGGGCCACATTCACTCCAATCCAAACACAGACCAATAAAACCATATTATAATAACCTAGAAATGACACCTTCAACTATTATGGAAATGTAAGCATTTTAGTATTTCTAGTCATTTTATCTTTTCACATCAAATCAAGGTGAAAAATTAGAATTATCTTTTTTTATTGTGGTCTTATTTAAGAAGTCTACCAGCCCAATGTGATCTCAAGTGGCCCAAACTGGTCAAATAAAATAGACTGAAAATACAATAACCTATACATAATGTAAATTCTAAACATTGTCTTTTCTTTTCTGTTTTACAGTGAAACAAGTAAAACTGCATTCTGAAAATATTTCCAATTACAAACTATCCTTGAAAAAAGTGAAGAACCATGAAAATGTGTTTTTTATAATGTTAAGCCACTTATGACTCTCTCGGGGTCATGAGGGAAGGTCCTGCCTGAGCTGAAGGAGTTTAAGTACCTCGGGATCTTATTCACGAGTGACGGGAGGATGGAGTGGGAGGTCCACAGGTGGGTTAGGGCAGGATCCACAGTAATGCGGGTACGAAACCTATCGTTTGTGGTGAAGACGGAGCTAAGCCAGAAGGCGAAGCTCTCAATTTACCGGTCGATCTACGTCCCGACCCTCACCTTTGGGTCATGACCGAAAGAATGAGGTCACAGGTACAAGCGGCCGAAATAAGTTTCCTTTGCAGGGTGGTCAGGTTCAACCTTAGAGATAAGGTGAGAAGAGACTCTGGGAGAGACTCGCAGTAGAGCCTCTGCTCAGGCTGAGGTGGCACGGGCATCTAGTGAGGATGCCTCCCTGGGGAGGTGTTCCAGGATTGTCCATTCGGGAAGAGACCTCGGGGTCGACCCAGGACACGCTGGAGGGATGATATCTCTCTGCTGGCCTGGGAACACCTCGAGACTCCCCCTGGAGGAGCTGGCTGAGGTGAGGGAAGTCTGGGCTGCTTTAGTGAGGCTGCTGCCCCCGTGACCGGGACCCGGATGAAGCGGGAGACGACGAGTACGAGTACAATTGTGACTAATAAAACAAGCCGAAACATATGTCCTTAATCATAGTTACACGTATGGCATAACACACGTGGAAATATGTCTTCAGTTTTAGTGGAGTATTGTTAATAAAGTGTGTTTGTCCTGACAAATACATTGCACTGAATTGAACGTATCATCACCAAAATGGCGGCTCCACAGCTCGTCATGGTCTATGGGTGGTTACGTTCAATGCTGGGTCTGGGTACTCTGGGGATTTTGGGCCTGAACTAAAATGACTTTGACACCTTTGGACTAAAGTGGTGCTGCTTTAACGTGTGTTGTGGTTTGGTTAACGCTGTACCCACCTGTAGAAGCTTCCAGATCGCTGCTCAGGTCTTCGTTGGTGCTGGCCAGCGGGGCCACGGGCTCCTCGTCCCTGTCCTCAGCGTCTGAATGAGTTGGCGTGTCCGTGTCGTCAGCGGTTCCGCCACAGGCCTGATCTGACTCTGTAAACGGCGTCAAACAGGACAAGAGTGAGTGTGTCTGAGGGGAAGCAGGGCCTCATGTGGCTGAAGCTGAAACAGGCCTGGAGTCATGGGGGGGGGGGGTCACCTGTCTGTGCCTCCCCAGGGGTCCTCCTCACAGGGTCGTCTCTCCTCTGGCGGACAGCTGCCTTCTTCTCCACTGCTACAGCAAACACACACAAACACACAACCAGTTACAAAACTGATTCAGTGGTTCTCTGTATTAGTATTATTTATACAGTACATTGTTGTTATGACTAGTATTACTGTTATTATCACTTTATTATAAGTTCTGTCCTGTGATTCTCTCTCTCTCTCTCACACACACACACACACACACACACACACACACACACACACACACTGGTTTCCACGTCACATGATGACCAAGTTTATAATGATCGCTTGTAAGTAAAGGAGACATTGGATAGTGAGTGTAAACACATCTTCTTTTATTTTCAATAATAATTTAAAAAAAGAATAAAAAATATATATATATTAAAAAATTTAATAATTTAAAACATTTACCAAAAAATAATATACTAATTAAAAAATTGAATAAATAATTTTTTTTAAAAAGTAAACACATCTTCAAACCTTTGAAAAATACATGTTAGGCTGTTCCCCTGTTTACCTCATGCTTTATGGGGACTTCAAGAAAAAAACAAGTTAATGTGCTTGTAGGAGACACCATTTGTATAAAATTGCATACTTCACACAGATTTATATTTTACTAGTGGGGACCTACATTTATATTTAACCCTTGTGGAGACCTGAATTTTGTCAAAGTTCCCCCAGGGAGTGACTGTGTAAACAGATCAATGTCCCCAGAAAGATAGGAATACAAGCACACACACACACACACACACAGGACATATTATAATATAACACAATGGTTATTTATTATTATTATTATTATTATTACTATTATTATTATTACTCTGTTATTCGATGTTTCTACTAGTACTTTCCAAAGTGGAATTCTCATTGTTTTTCATAACTGTTTTGTTTGTTTGTGGGGGTTTATTATTGTCATGGCTATTTTCTTACAATATTTTCAATATACATTTGTTGTGCTGCTACTGGAACCTCAATTCCCTGAAGGTTCTGGCAAAAGGCTCAATAAAGTTCTATCTAATTTATTCTAAAATGAAAACATGTCGGTAACTGAGTCTATTCATTAGTTATTGGTGTGAATGTAAACACATACGGTGACAATAGATCTATTTGGTTTGTTTTTATTGTATTGTATTCTATTTTATTCTAAAGAGACCATAGATGATCCTACTCACTTGTAGAGGGCTTTAGTTTCTCATTTTTCTTTTTCCTCCACTTCCAGGGTTTGAAGATGCGTCCCAGAGAGGCCAGTTTACTGTTGCGGCGGACAGGAGGCGTTCGAACACCTGAGACCAGACAACCTGAGTGCAGCACCCTCTGCTGATCCATCACATCTGCAACACAAAATAGGCTTCCTTTAACTACAGTTTACACATGACAACGATGAGCACATGCACTAAAAAGGATGGTTTCCAAAAACTAGAGTGGGGATTTTGGCAATTATATGATCGTGTGTGTGTGTGTGTGTGTGTGTGTGTGTGTGTGTGTGTGTGTAAGAGAAGGAAAATGTATAATGAAATATTATTCCACTTCATATGTGATGATGTGATACAGAGGAAGAAGTTGCAAACAAATGAGTAAATGAGAAAGTTTGGTGCTAGCAAATGTTAGCATCTTAGCTAATAAGTGCCGACTGTATCTGATGAAACAGATCTTTATGGATTCACTTGATACAGACTAAGGCTTGTATGGTGTTGAGTCACATTTTGTGTTAATGGTGCATTTTGTAATAAACGCCCAAAAACACTTTGTAATACATTTTACCCCATTATTATAAGTTATTACATTTTGAGACAAGTAGAAAATGCACTTGCAACTTTTTATTTTCTGGGAAATGTAATAACATGGTGCATTATGAAGCTAATAATACATATTATTGTTGTAATAAACGTCCATAATTACGATGGCCGACGGGGGCAAACGCATTGCATCGACAAAACACTGCAAACACGAGAAAGATGCGCAACCAAAAACACAAACACATTAAACAAATACAACACATGTGTCCTGCGAGAGAAAAATGCTGCAATAACAGAAACGAAGCAGAAGCAAAAACGTACAAATCCTCAAAAAAGGGAAAGGCTGCAAATTCACTCCACAACAAAACGGACGTTCGCCAAAATAAAACGGAAGAAGAAGACGGAGGATGAAGGTGAAGTTAATTCATTTAAGACAGGGGTGTCAAAGTGCGGTCCTCGAGGGCCAGTGTCCTGCATGTTTTAGATGTTTCTCTCTTCCATTACACCTGGAGGCCATTGCATCATTATCAGTCTGATGAGGAGCTGATTATTAACTCTTTGATGCATTCTGAATGGATGATTTAGTTTAAATATTCAGAAAAATTCAACCATTTTCCTTTTAGTTTTGTGCATGGACAAGGTGCCAAAAAAGCAAGAGTTTTTATTTTATTATTTATTTTTATTTAAAAAAATTTTTTAAGGCAAACTAAAAATAGCTGGGACCAAATTTCGATAGTAGTTTTCTTTCCACATTGTCATTTTGTAAATATTTATTCATTTTTGTTGCTCATTTTGTTTATTTTTCTACATTTAGTTTTTTTTTCTTTGATTTTCAGCCATTTGTGTCTTACTTTGCTCATGTTACCAATTATTTTGTTAGTTCTCAGGAGTTAAAGGGTTAAACTGAATCACATGAAAGAGGGAAATATCTCAAACATGCAGGACACTGGCCCTCGAGGACTGGAGTTTGACACCTATGATTTAAGAGATAAGTGTGAAAAGGTTTGTTTCCCTTTGTCTTTTTCGTTTTAAACACTTCACCATAATCTGTTACAATATAATAGAAGAGCAGCTGAGGTGCGGCACTAAAATTAGCTACAAACTTCTGCTGCTCTACACCTTTTCACGCTAATCTCTTAAATGAATGAACATCATCTTCATCCACTGTCTTCTTCGGCGTCGGGGTGTCGTTTGGCCCTGTCGGGCGTGAGCAATACATTATTCCTTGCTTGTTTGTCTGTCTTTCAACAGGATTACGCAAAAAGTTCTGACAGATTTTGATGAAACTTTCAGGAATGATAGATAATGGGTCAAGGAAGAAACCATTAGATTTTGAACAATGAAGGTCAAAGGTCAACAGCTAAAACACATCAGTGGTAATATCTCAGGATTCAGACAAGATAGAATCTCGCGGTTTTTTTTTGCATTCACATCATCTCACATTCGGACATCAGATGGTTCAACACCTATGGCTCCATCATGTGACATGTAAATAAAAAATCAAGCCTTAGGTCTGTTGCCTTTGACTGCCTTGTTATTATTTATTATTAAAGTGGATCAGTGTTGTAAAATAATAGAATCACCTATAAAGAGTTTTTTTAAAAATGTTGTTTTACTGTAAAAAAAAAAAAAACAAAGGAAATATACATGAATAAATTGGTTTAATGTGTCTCTTGTAAAGACACTATAAATATCAGGATCAGAGGAACATTAGTGACATCACAGCGATGTCATACAGAATGAAGGACTCTCAGAAACTGACAAACGCCGCTGACGCACCATCACGTGAGGGAGGAAAATGTGGGTCAGAGGGTGTAAATGTTGTATTGATTCCTGTTGAATCTAGAGGAGAACCAAGTAGTGAGAAGAGGAAAAGACAGAGAATTGCATTGTGTGTGACTCACATGGTTTCGGGGCAGACAGACCTTCATGGACAATGGACGCTTTTAAAAGACGACGTGAAAGACACCGAAATAAATAAAATCAGCTCCAGTACACATGCTTTCTCTGAGGTCAGTGCAGACATTTGCATTCGCCCTGGACTTTACACTATTTAAAGCTCATGTTGTTATCCAGCCTGGGAATCTACTGCGTAATTTGACATCATACAGTAACTGGGAAACAAACAAAACACCCGCTGTGACTCCATGCAAGTCCAATGGGGTTTTAAAATCATGTTTGTTATTATTTTTAGGTACCGTTAAGAATACGCTCCACTGTCCAATGACCTATTTTCTGTGTTTTCTGAACTGGGTTTGCTTTAAAGGAATGATATTTTGCTACTTTTAAACAGAATTATGCATTTGAAAACATTTCCCTCTGTTCTACATAAACTGTAAATGCTCTGCTTGTGTCTGAATTATTTATTAATTCAACTCCACAGGTCCAATTTCAACCCTATTTTTGAGCAATGACATCAGAAAGATGGTTTTGGCCTTTTAAATGCACAAGTCACTTCTACCCCCCGGTTCATTTTGAACATTTATGGTCACAGGTTTTATTTTTGTTTTTCAACAGTTGTTTTCTTTGTATATCAGTAGTGTTTATTCATTCTAAAAACACAGACCCGTCTTACTTCCAATTCAGATGATACTCAGGGTGAATCAGAACGTGGTGTCTTCATTTCCTGGCTAATAACCACTTATTTAAATCATACACTTGGCTGTCCAGCTTATTTTAGTGACTCAACTCCTTCACAGAAAAAAAAAAGTTCTTGCTTTGAAATTCCACACAAATACATCTAAAGTTCAGATTTCCTATTTTTCCATCTGCACCTGAATGCAGCATACCGTTGTAGATCTGAGTGGAGCTGAGACATGAACCAGAGTGGAGATACAGTAATATGGAACAAAACAAAAATGTCACATATATTTCCACATATTTCGAGTGAAAATGATCAGAAAAGATTATCATAAAGTAACATATGCAAAATATAAATGGATGTATATTTTTATTCTTACATTAGTGCTCTTGTTTGTGGAAACACCTAATACTGTGCTATTTTGATACATTTATAAACCTTATTTTTCAGTTATTTCTCATGTTACACACATTTGTGACCTTTATGAAAACTGGGTTATATGGAAAAAATATTACACATGGATATTTTTCAATGTTATGGCCATTTAAAAAAAAAAAAAAAATTCTGTCTAAATGAACTGAAGGCAAAGCACGACACAAATATTTCACTAAAGTTAAACCATATATGAATAAAGAAATACATTCACAGTTAATATAAAAGGCAAACAGGTTTTGATTCAGAATATATGTTAATCTTCAATTTGCTATTCAGCTACTTTTAAAAACAAATTTCAGAAAAGCAAAATATGAATAAATTGAATATAGAGAATTCATATAGGTTGTGATAAATTCTATTAATATACATATTACCGTGACCTGATTTGAAAGCACTTATCATAGTGCATTAATTGAAGTGCAATCATAATATCAGTCTATGGAATTATATTATTGTGTAGATTACAGATTTAATATACAATGAGCATGATTATTTTTTATATTAATTTAAGTCTATGTTTAAGTTAGAACATTACAGACAAGTCACTGTATTTTACCAAAGAAACACATGTAATATGTGCCTGCTTAAATATGTACATAATATTTAGATTTGAGTCTAGATTTACTGTATATAAATACTTTTATAAATAGCTGATTTATTTTTCTCCTTTTTTCTCTGTACATTTTGTTTCACAGGTTTATATTTCCTTTGCTGATGTCAACAGCAAAAATCCCCCATCATGGGATCAATAAAATCTTATCTTAAGCTTGTATTTTATCTTATCTTATCTCAAGTTTGTTTGTATATTATAGTGTTAGTGTCTTTAGTTTCTATTTTATCTAACATTTGTTTCTTATCTTAACTTAGTATCATTTCTTAACTTTGTATCTTATCTTATGTTTGTATCTTATCACAAATTCATATCTTAAGTTTGTATGTTATCTTTTTATATTATCTTAACTCTGTATATGACCCTTATATTTAGTTTGTATCTTACCTTATCAATAATAATAATAATAATGGATTACATTTCTATCGTGCTTTTCAACACCTTTTACATTAGTGATCCATTATTCATTCACTCTCACATGCTCCCCCTGGTGGTGGTAAACTACATATGTATCCACAGTTGCCCTGGGGCAGACTGACAGAAGTGTGGCAGCCATTTCGCGCCTACGGCCCCTCTGACCACCACCAAACATTCATACACTTTCATACACCAGTGTGAGTGACACTGGAGGTAAGGAGGGTGAAGTGAGTTGGACAGGACTAGGACAGAGCGAGAATGGAACTACCAACCCTTCGGTTAATGGACGATCCCCTCTACCAACTGAGCCATGACCTCACCGTTGTATCTCATCTTTAATTTGTATCTTATCTCATCTTGCGCTTGTATCTTAACTTTGTATATGACCTTATCTGTAGTTTGTATTTAATCTTATGTTTATATCTTACCTCATCTTAAATGTGTATCGTATCTTATCTTAAATTTCTATCTTATTCTTATCCAATTGTGTTGCATTACATCATATAAAGAGCAAAAACATCAAACCTCTGAAGTACATTAACCTCAATAGATTTAGAATTGGAGCATCTACAACACACATATGTGATGCTGTTTTATTGTATATTAGGCAGTTGAATTTGAAAATGGACTTGAATTGATTTGGTCGGCCTGCAGGAGCTTTGATGTCTGTTCACAGAACAGACTGATGATCAATAGCTGTTGGTTTCAGCCTGTTCTCTCGGACATCTTAAAACACCCTCATGTCTGCAGGCGAGGCATTTGAGGAGGATCAGAGTGACCGAGAGAAGCAGAGAGGATGAGAGAGAAGGAGCGAGAGGTTCCTCAGAGGAAGGACAGAAATAGTCCCGCCCACACGTAGCCCCACCCACACATGGTCTCACACTTCCAGCTGATCCGGCCTGTGCATCCCACGCTTTCATTTTCCATCAGCGACCCTGAAATCCACAACATCTGCTCGATTATCTCATAAGAAATGAATTATGTACACTTGGCAAAGCCCCCACTCATGTGATGATTATTATGATGAGGCAGAAACAGGGGCATTATGGGATGTTCCACAGGTAAACACAGATGGGGTCTCTATCAGCACTTAAACAGCATGTGGAGAACGGCCAAGTTTCATCGCAAAAGTGCAAAATATTCACAAAGTGATATCGTAACAAGGTCAGAAATCATACATCTGCTCTAGTTTTACAAAAGAATGTCATTAGAAATAAGGTGAGATATAATGATAGAACAATATATCTGCACACTGTAAAAAAAAAAAAAAAATTACTGCGGAATTAACAGCAAAAAATTGTAAAATTGCAACGTAAAATAAGTTGTTTATTTGAGAAGATTTTTGTGTTCACGATTAAATCAAATGTAGCTGTAGTTTTTACAGGAAAATTATGTAGAATTTATGTGTTTCCGTTAGAAGTGTCAAAAATAATGCAGATTAATCCATCGTCATGATTAATCTGATTTAAAAAAAAAAGATTGATGGAATTAAATGGAATAATTGTTTTGTTTCAAGTCATTTTATTGAAACTGTTGAAGGCATTGAACAAACATGTTATTTGTGTATATTTTTGCATATGCTTTGGATATTTCCTCATATTCTTTGGTCTTTTTTCTGTATTTTTGGAAGAGATTTGGAATATATTTTGAAATTTTCATTGGTCTTTTTGTGTTATTTATTTATTTATTTATTTATTTATTTATTTATTTATTTATTTTTAAAATAAGATATTCCTTTATTAGTCCCAATAGAGGAAATTCCTTTTTTTTGTGAATTTCAATACATTTTCTTATCCTCATTTTGTGTTTCTTAACGTATTTTAGTGTATATTGATACAGAACAGTCAACCGGGCATACAGTGTTTTGATCATGATTAATCAAAATGAATCCAAAACAACCTTGCGATCAATCTGATTAAAGCCCTGATTTCTATTGTTTTGAGAAAATAAATCTGTAAATTAAAAAAACAATGTGGTGCTACTTCACAACGTTGAAATACTGTAACAGCCTGTTTGCTGTTTTTTAGTAATTCAAAAGTAATAAAGAAGCCAATATTTAACAATTTCAGATTTTTAAATATGTACAATAAAAGGTGGCTGCAATTCAGTTGGTAGAGTAGGTTGTCCAATGACCAAAGGGTTGGTAGTTCAAATCCAGAGGTGGAAAGTAACTCAGTAAAAGTACTTCATTACTGTACTTAAGTAGATTTGTTTTCTGGTATCTGTACTTTACTTGAGTATTTATTTTTCTGGCAACTTTTTACTTTTACTCCCTACGTTTTTGCATAAATATCTGTACTTTATACTCTTTACATTCTCAGAATAGATGTGTTTTTCAAACTAAACAGATGTGACAGAATGAAAAATAAGTCACTTCAGAGAGAAAATCATTGGAGGAGAGAAACTGTGACTTTAGTTATATGACTATTATCTCACAATTTTGACTTTTTATCTCATAATTGTGACTTTTAATTTCACAATTTTAACATTTTATCTTGTGCTTTTTTTTTAATCTCATATTTAGAACTAAAAAAAAAAACATGATAACTTTTTATCTCAGTTGTGACTTTTCCTAAATTTCCTGCCCATACCCACTGTGACCTGATCAAACACAATGTAACTCACTTTTAAAGGGTTTAATTTTGATACTTTTTAAACTTTTTTTCCTGGTCAAATAAGTATTATTGCATTCATGTAAAAATATTTGTTTTACTTTTTTACTTTTGTACTTTATTACAATTGAGAAGTTGTACTTTTTTACTTTTACTTAAGTAGAGGAGTTGAGTCAGTGTTTCTACTTTTACGAGAGTTTTTTTTCTTCACATAAGTAGCTGTACTTCTACTTAATTATAGAATGTAAGTACTTTTAACACCTCTGTTGAAATCTTAGCTCTGACTGTTTCTGTGTCCTTGGAAAACTCTGAAGATATTTCACCTTAGTCCTGGTGGATTTAGAAAACACTGTGGACACCTTCAGGTCTATGTAAGAGCCAGAACAGTTTCTTTTATTTTTCATCAATTAATAGAAATTTCAGACGACTACTTAAAACACTGAGTTAATAATAGATTTGGTTGAAAAAGTCACTTCTGTTCTGATATAACAACTTCTGAATTTACTTTTCTTACTTTGCTTTTCTAAACATATACATGATCAGTAAATTAAATACAGGGGGAAAATTATTTATACAAAGGGTAATATTATAATTAATTAAGATAACTCATTGAAGAAAGGTTAAATAGAGAGAGAACTTTAGGAACTGCAGTTTTCTCTGGTTTTATATAATACCCTCTGAATTTACTCTGAGCTGTTATGAACATCTACTTGATCAATAAATTAAATACAGCAAAATGTGAGATATTCACAGAAAAATACACAAAGCTGAGGATCATATTATAAGACATGGTGATAAATCATTTAAAAAGGGTTAAATAAAGAGAATATTTTAGTAATGACAGTTCAGTTATATTCAGTTAATGATAGATTTGATCGAAAAGGTCATGTTTTCTTCCATTTTCTCTCTTTGTGATAAAATAACCTTCACCTTTAATCTGAGCTTTTACTGTATGAACATCTACATGATCAGTGAAGTCAAAATGGAAAAATACATAATTTACACTGAACAAAATGGAAAAGATGGAGGATAATATTATAATAAATTATGATGAATTACTTTTAAAAGGTTAAATAAAGAGAATATTTTATTTATGACAGTTCAGTTATATTCAGTTGATCACAGATTTGACTATTCAGTTTTCTATCTTTCTGATAAAATAACCCTAAACTTTAATCTGAGCTTTTATGAACATGTACGTGATCAGTGAAGTTAAAATGGCACGATTTACACTGAACAAAATGTAAAACACAAAGGACAATATTATATGTATTATATATATTATAATATATGATGATAAATCACTTTACCAAAGGTTAAATGAAAACAAAAACAAAAAATTGGGAACTGACACAAAAATATCTCTGGGATAAAACAGGTTTTGATGAATCCAACAGTCAATGACAAATTTCATCTGAAGCCACAGTCGTCCCCTCAACTTTTCCTGCGTTCTGTATTTGTCATCACCTCAGTGGTTACTTCACATCTACATGTTTACTCAGTCTAATGGAGATGAGAGAGACGTTGCAGCTGTTCCACACATCTACAGAGGCTAAAATGACCTGGAACGGATGCACGAGATGTGACAGCACACAGGCTCTGCTTCCGACGCCAAACCCAAAGCAACGCAAACGCTTTCATCTCGGGATAAGTGACGTATCACGACCATGAGAAGCAAGTCATTTTTACCAAAGTCATGTCTGCCTGCCTCCCTTGGATGTGGATGTGAGGAATTCAGGTCAAGCGTGCAGTAAATGTAGCAGCAACACCCAGGGTCAGGCTGCTGTTGCCATGGTTACCACGCTGGATGCTGCCGAAAAGGCCCTCGGAGGCAGAAAATCACCATGGCATAAGGAATAGGGAGTTGCTGGGTGGATGGGAAGGCTGTTGCCACACAGAAAGACGGAGCGCTGCAGCCAATTACAAAGCAGCGCGTAATGATGCATAATGTAAGTCAGTCAGCCACTGTATTTTTAATCTGCAAGTTATGTTGAAATATTTATTAAAGTTGAACCAAGCGGGTTTGACTGAGCAATGCTGAAAGATGGAGCTATCCTGCAAATAATAATAATAATAATAATAATAATAAAAGATATGCTGTGTATGCAACTCGAAGATACTACTACTAGAGTTGCTGAGGATGCAGAATAAAGCACCTGGAAATCCCATGAAAACATCCCCCTCACTCACATGACCTACTAGAAGTGGGTGATGGAAGTACTCAATGCTTCATGAATAAAATAAAATTAACCCATAAAGATCCAAACATCCAATAGTAACCAAAAACAAGTACTCATGTAATGTTTAATACCTGTTAAAACCTACCAATCATATCAATACATATGAGTAATTGGTGTAAAATGCAGTTTGTCATCTTTTCACAGTCATTAGATATGACCTATTTGGATGTTCAGAGGGCCAGTAGTTACCATGGAAACACCATCATCTTCTACAACATCCATTCACCAGTAAAACCCACAGAGTTGAATTCAAGCCAGTGGGTGGACTAATTTATTTGCTGAAAAAGTCACTTTTTCCAGTTTTCTCTGTTTTGATGTACTGTGAGTTTTCATAAACATCTAAATTAAGTATTGGATTTACATTTAACATATGAAAATATCTGATTTACAGTGAAAATGGCTAATTAAAGAGATTAATACAATAAATTATAATGAATAAAATAGAGAGAAAACCTCATTTGGGATCTACTAAAAATAGCATTGGTTCTTTATGGGTTAAATAGTTGCATTATATGAAAAGGTTTACAGCTCAAGTACAGGTAATATTATAGTGAATATAGAAAAGTTTTATTTGTTAAATGGAAAAAGGTTAATCCGTGATTTATGAATACATTATAATTAAATATTTGCATTATATGAATAAGTTTAGGTGACATATCACAGTTCAAATACGTGTCATATTAAAACAATATTACAGTGAATTTAAAAAATCTTTAAAAAAAGTAGCATTAAGTACAATAGGTGAAACAAAACCCACATTCACAGAAGATGAACACATTTCAAAGCAGATGCACATGATGTTTCAGCCTCATTCTGTATCAACACATAAGTATTTACCAGATGACACTCACATATGGGATGATCCACAGCTGTCCGCCCCTCCACACCAACACACACTATGAAACCACACGGAAACACACCCGCTCTGCGACGGTTCACGTCAGTTACGGTCCGAAATGTTGTTAAAGACAATGGTCGAAGTCAACAGGAAGAAAAGTGAGGGCATCTGCAGCTCTTCGCTGCTGTTTGTGATCCACGCGTGGACCCGCCCCTTCGAGCGGGAGGAGGGGGCGGATAAAGCAGCGCACACCACAGCCCCAGTACTGTAAAACCATAAAACACGGAGAACAGTAGGGGGAGGAGCCGGCGTGTGGACACGTGGTACACGATGAACCAATGAATGCACACCAACAAGTTTACGCGGAAATTAAACACAAAAAAATACTAGTTGGGATAAAATATGTGTAAATATTTTGCGGTTGTATTGTGATTTTTAAGTTACATACTTTTACTACAGTCTATTATGCTTTTATTAGTACTTTTATTTTTTACCTTTAAGATAATGTAAGCAAAATATGCCACAGCTGTAGAATAGAATAGTAAATTAACAAAACTAAACAAAAGAATAGTTACAGAAATAATAAACCAAATGAACAAACTGATAATAAATAAATAAATAAATAAATAAAACCAAAAATACATGAATACAAAAATACAAAATGTGTGAAAATATTAACACAAAAAAGACAAAATATAATAATAATAATAATAATAATAATAATAATAATGATGATGATGATGATGATGATGATGATGATGATGATAATAATAATAATAAAGAAAAATACTTATTTTAACTTTTTCCTCTTCCTCTAATTAATTAATTAATTTATTATTATTATTATTATTATTATTATTATTATTATTATTATTATTATTATTATTATTATTATTATAACTTTAAACAACTCAAATTAAATTGACTATAACACGTTAATATTATATGGATGTACTATATATAATCAAACACATTGAAATTCTTGGCAAGCTATTACAACACTAATGAGATATTTTCTAATATTTGAAATGTAAAAATATTACATATAACCTATTTAATAGACCTTTACCAACTCACATATGTATTTCCTTACAACATAGGCTTGTGGGTGTGTCCCATGCTATTTTGTAATGAATAATCAAGAAAAAGCGTCACTGAAGAAGTGATTTTAGGGCAGAAAAATACCCTACATAAATCCAAAAACATAAAATGATAGTATAACTATGACTATTCACCACATATCTATCTCTTTTCTTCAACAATCAGCTAAGGCCTATTTTAAGTAGATTTTTGTCTTCTATGTGGACATACTACATCTGCACTAAAGAATAATTATTAATTATTCACGCGACATCACTTGGTGTGTAAACAAAAACCTTTGTGGTCTGTGTGTGATCGATTCCTAGAACATCTCTTTACATTAACAGCAGGAAGAGCAGCATCACAGATGATAAAAGTCGATGGTTGGATTTCTCCTTAGGGAGACACAAGCAGTAAGCAAAGTATATAAACACAGTGGAGGGCGACTCTGAACATGAGTCTCATTCAATATTAACAGATCTTCATTTAATACAGCCAGGATGGAGAGAGTGCAAAAGGTTGTGTACACAAATTGTGATCAGTTAATAAAGTCTGACACATGAGCTGCCAACTTAAATAAGAAGGGATGTGAAGCGACTGCAGCACTGAGAGTTAGCATCAACAGACTGAAAATGTGGAGAAAGAGTCAGAGAGTCACTGTCTTTGAATGAACAGATTATTCTTCTTATAGCAGGAAAGAAAAAACAGTGTCCAATGTTGTTTGGTGGCATCCATTTTGGTCAACTATCTTATCTAGTTAGTTAGTTAGTTCGCTCAATTTTCATTTTGAGCACAAAAAAATCTTCACATCATTCACATGATGCACATAAAATAACACTGGTCTCCAAGTAAAATCCTCAAACTAATGACATTTTACCACGTGCGTTAGTGATAAAGAAAACTCAAGTCTTAAATGCTGGTTGGCTCAAGTTTCCAAGATAAGTCTGGGGTGAAAATGTGAAGTTCTTAGAATTAACAAGAGAATAGGTTTTAGTCCAAAGAAGTATTGGTCTCAGATCTACCAGATCGACTTCAAAACACTGTCTGAATATTTACAAATCCATTGTATACATGTACATAAACCATCACGTATGTGGAATAACACACCATCATATATATTAAAAACATTAGATAACATTTGTTTTCTGATTCATCTTATTAAAGTATATCCTGTATAGTTTTTATTACTAAAGTTGAAGTCAAGTTAAAATTCCTGGACGTGCACTAGCTAAGGTTAGCGCATTAGCTATCAAACATTAGTTCTGACTGCCAAACCATGTGTTTATTGATTCCTTGCATATAGAGAAGGGTTTTATGAGGTGTTTCACATAATTAGACCTTGTGTTTTGTTTGTCAATCCTTTATCTGTAAATAAATAAAGTGATGATTTTTGTCAATACACAGCACATCTTATCTCAGTTGTAGAAAATGTTACAGTTTGACCTGTATGTATTGGTTGAGCCCAAATTAAAAAAAATTTTGTCCATATGTGACCTGTATCCAATATGATGAAGACAGTTTGTAGAGCACAAACACAATTTTTTTTTCCAAACCGACCCAGGCGACTTTCATATGTGATCCTAAATCTGATATGTATCTGTTGTTTTACAATGTGACCTCAGTCTGATCAGCCAGATTGCATTTATCTGACCTTTATGTCATTCAGTACATTTACATACAGTTAGAGAAATGTAGAGAATTATTGCCTTAAGCTGATTAAAATCAAAGTTTTCACAGCCATGTAAACACCTTAATCAGAGTGAAATTGAATCGTACTGGAGTTTGGCAAGTCAGAGTAGCCCAATCAGATAATGCAATTATAATCAAATTTCTGTGTGCATGTAAAGGCCACCTAACGTTAACTCCATTAAGACTGGCCTGGACACACCCCTCCCAGGAAGTGACCAGAAACATGGCATGACAACATATACATTATGTGTAATAAATCAGAGTTTAGCAGTTCTTATTAAATGTTCTGAGCTGCTACATGGTTGTCATCCATATCTTCTCTGGGTGTTGTTGTCCTCTTTCTAGTATGTGTGTTTCAAATATGCCACTTTTGTTTAGTTATTGTTTTTCTTCTATGGCACCAACCAGAAGCATGCTAATACAAAAGGTCGTGTAGTGCCACCTAGTGTCTGGGACTCAAACAGATCTCACTCAATAAATCAAATTTCTCTGGTGCATGTAAACGTGGATTTTCTGGGAAACTCCAGTTAACTCCTTAACTGAGATAAGGAAATAATTATAATTTTTAAGTGCATGTAAATGTACTGACTAAAACGCGACAATTTGACATCCCAGGAGTCTTTACTTCCGTAAACACAGTGTGTACCTGTGCGCTCATATATTAAGTCAGGACCTCTTTCACACATGTGGGTCAATTCAGAGTTGCTTTTGGTTCATATTCAAAACTGATAGAAGTCATATTCAGGCTGAATCTAATTTTACCCCTACCCCTAAACCCTCTGCCTTAATGTGAATTGATACACCCCTACCCCTACACATGGATGCGCAAAATGGAGGGGAAGGGGTAAGGGGTGAAATGAGATCCAGCCTTAATGTATAATATGAAGGAGCAAACTAAAAAAAAATTCTGATTTCACCAAATAATTTGAAATGTGCATTAAAACCTGCTGTATGAATGTGGTCTAATATCACCAGCAATAACAGAAAGTACATTAGATGTATAAAATATGCCTTTAGTCCTGTTATTACTTTAAATAAATACTTCAAAATATAAGTCCGATGTTGATTTAGTGCATGACTTAATGTGCATGGTGAGTGGGCATGTAGCATGTGAGTGTGTGGGTTTGTGTCTATATTGGGGGGGGGGTTAAGTGGTGTGAAATCACAGGAGAGAACAACCATTGGTACACATCAGCAGAATAACAGCACAAAATCTGCAGTTACGGAGAGCCCTTCTGTGGAACAATTTGCACCGAAGCACTTTACAATTGATTGCAGATTACAACCACAAAGTAGTCTCATTGTCAGTGATGAGGGGGAGGCTTCTGTGTTTGAGTTATTAGCTGCGGAGTAACTCAATCAGGACGTAGTATTTATAATCTCACATTATGATCAGAGCTGACAACAAAACACTGATGATCAGCAGACTGATGTATGAAAAACATTACAATGATCACAACAAAAGAGGAAAATACATTCTTACTATCACACATTTTAATTAAAACTAGATCAACGGTTTCAAATATGTGGCCCGTGAGCCAAAACCAACTCTCCACAGGATGGGATGAATTTGCAAAGTGCAAAAAAATCTTTTAAAGATATTAACAACCAATGGTGTTGAACTAGTTTTAGTTCAGGTTCCACATACAGATCAATTTAATCTAAAGTAAAATTATAACATACTAATCTATAAAAAATGAATCAAAGGTTTCCTTTTGTTAAAAGATCATATTGTTTTTTTCCTATAAATAATCAAATTTTTTCGTACAAACATGTAAAATTCAATTATGAAACTACTTACATTAATAAACTACCCATTAATGATAAAATGTGAAATGTGCGGTGAAAAAAAATGGGAAAAATAAGTGAAACCTTCACAGTATTCTGTCTCAGTTTATCATCTACATTACATTACAATTACAAATGCACAATACAAGCATAATATTGTTAAAATGACACTTGCTTCTCTTAAGACATTTCATGTTGTTCATATTTGTTTGGGTTATTCACATTTTGTGTCAAAGGATAGTTTGTAAATGTAAATATTTTCATGCAATTTCACTTTTTTACACCAAAAAAAGAGAGGATTTGCAGTTGTCATTATTTATAGGTAACTATGATACTATTTACTCATCTAACCGACTTTACATTAAATTGATCTGTATGTGCAATCTAAATTAAAAAATATTTTGACTCCAGTGATTTTCAACATCTACAGTGTAATTTTTTGCATATAAACAAATTCCTCCCATGGGCTGGATTGGACTCTTCTACATGTTTGACACCTGTGGTTTAAATTATTATCTTTGCTTTCAAAATTTCTCTGTTTGTTATTTAATTTCCCTCATAACCAGGAAATATTCACATTCATGACGCTGGAATCAGAATTTGAAGTAATCCATCATAAAAATAGGTGATTAATTTGCATGTTCAGTCTGATTGTTTTTTGAACCTCATTTTCACCTATTACTGCTTTGATTATAATTCCCCCTTGCAGTATTAAATTCATCCCCATCAGACAACTGCTATACTCACTTTCACATTTTACAGGCAGTGCAACTAGTTCAGAGACATAAATCTCAGACTCATAAAACCTGCTGCTGTTTCCCTTTAAATCTGCTGAATCATTCATTAGGTGGGTATGAGCCAGTACAGTGTCACGGTGACAGATAGAACGCTGTAGCACCGGGGAGACACACAGCGTCGACTGAGCACAGTGTATGTGAGCTGCAAGCAGAGCAGGCTGTGGGATTCCACTGAAGGAGGAGGTTTCAGGTGGGCTTCAGTGCTGCCTTGTTCATCAATTTGAAATTGGGAGACAAAGGAAAAGCATAATCCAGTGTAGATGATTTCAGAAAATACCTAGAAATGTCTGTCTCAAATTCTGCTGTCTCGTCTCCTCATCTGAACCCGCTTTATCCTCACAAGGGTCACGGGGGTCACTGGGGGCCTAATCCAACTACAGTGTTTGAAGGCGGGGTACACCCTGTATGAGTCTCCAGTTCATCTCAGGGCTGAACATATATAGACAAACAATAACTCTCACATTCACACCTATGGGTGATTTAGATTAACCAATTAACCTATCAGTGCATGTGTTTGGATGGTGGGAGGAACATGATGTTGTTGTTGTTTGTCATTACTCTGTCAGTGATGTTGTTTTTGTTGTATTTTTTTGGTCTGATTTATGTCCTGTGATTTCTCTATTCACTATGTCTTGTTAACAAAAACAAATGCCTTTGTGCCAGCGCTTGGGTCTAATAATAATAACACTGGACTACAAGTAAAGTGCTTCTGGAATAAAACTAATGACATGATCCCACATGTGTGTTAATGATAAAGAAAACTCAAGTCTTAAATGCTGGTTGGCTCAAGTTTCCAACATAAGTCTGGGGTCAAAATGAGAAATTCTTATAATTAACAAGAGAATATGTTTTAGTTCAAATGAATATTGGTCTCAGATCTACCAGATCTATGTTAAAACACTGTCTGCACATTATGATCCATTCACTTTACAGGTTCTTTTTAATGGAAGATTTACAAATCCATTGTATACATGTACATAAACCACCATATGTGTGGAATAACACACCATCATATATGTTAAAAAACATGAGCTAACCAGCACTATTGTCATTTGTTTTCTGATTCATCTTATTAAAGTATGTAATATTTAGCACATTTAATGTCTGAAGCAGATACTTTCTAAAAAAATTGTCCTTTTGAATTGTTAGTACCATGGTAGATTTTTCGCTATTTGTTTTCTATACCTTCTGTTGTTAAAATCAGATAAATCCCTGATATCCCAGACTCTCACCTTTACAGTTTCTACTCTAAAGCTCTCAAATCCGCTTATGGTAACTTTAAGACCGCAGTGTCCCAGGGGCCCTTTTCAGGCACCATAACAGCTCATAAATCCATTTGACGAGAGCAGCTTCAACCACAGGTGAAGTTTCTATGAGCCTCTTCTCTGTCCAGCCATGACTGTTTTATCTGAGGAACATCATCTTTCTCGGCTGCATCTCATTGGCTGTTTTTTTTGGCAGGTTGTCAGCCTCAAGGACACTGTGTTATTTCATTGTGAGATAATGACTTTGCTTTTTTTTCTGCCAAGATTTCAGTGTTCATGCAGCAGATTCAGGTATGACAATGCACAGAATCAATACGGCAAGGTTACTAAGGGTGAACTATCGTAACAGAAATTTATAAGAATGATTCTGTCCTGGAGGTTTTAGTGTAACCGTGATCACTATCAGTGCTCGGCCTGGCTTTGCGAGAACGGGTAACAGATATATGACCTATGAACATCTGTTTGTATCTGAGGTTTCATTTGTGACCGTTTTTCCACAGTTAACTCTGTAAAACCAGACACATCAAACCTTAGCCACAAAATTACATTTTTGGGGGAAAAATGAGATGTTGATAAGAACTTTTCACAAAATCCAAACAGAACATTTCACTATAAAATTTTGTTTATGATACATTTATGTTATACTAGCATCACATGTAATAGCATTTTTATAAACCACATTAAATACCTGCAGTGTCAGATTTGATACATACATTTTTTAACACACTTTAATTGGTCTAACTATGCAACTATGTATTGTTTCAGTATATGACATACCTTATTCCAGGGGCATGGCCAAAGCTGGGTGGGCTCTGCCTCCCTGGTAAAGGCCCTGCCCAGGCTGCCAAAGCTGGACAAACCCCATTTGACTGTCACCCCCCCACCCCCACAATCATGTACAAGCCTGTCTGTTTGTTTTCCTGTTTGTCACAGCCTTTCCCCCAGATCCACACCAGCTTCACCTGGCCCCCACCGTGCAGCTGCGAGTTGTTGCTGATATGCAACTATTTAAGCAGTGAGGTTTGCAGTTGCCGGTGCGGGACCATTTCAGTATTGTCACCTCCATAACCTGGTCATGAGTGTTTCTGATCCCTTATCACCATAACCTGGACAGTTCATCCATCACCACGGCCTCTGGCTGATCATCCCCCCAGGTGTTGTTTGGTTTTGTTCCAGTTTATTTTCTGTCTCTGTCTGCATTTTGTTCTCTTTGTTATGAAATTATTTTTCCCTTCAACACTGAGTCCTCTCTCCACCGCACCCATCATGATACTGTTAGCAAAATAACTCAAAAAAAGTATTGACATATTTGGATGAAATTTTCAGCAAACGATACTGGCACAAGAAACAAATTATTACACATTGGTGGTGATTGGAGGGGGGGTGATCTGCAAGTGCATTTATTTATTTTAACTGTTTATTGTTTTTACTGAATTTTGACCATGTAGTAATAATGGATTGGATTTATATAGCGCTTTTTTGGACACTCAAAGCACTTTACATTAGTGACATTAGTCACTCTCACATTCTCACCCCAGTGGTGGTAAACTACATACGTCACCACAGTTGCTCTGGGGCAGACTGACAGAAGTGTGGCTGCTATTTTGCATCGATGGGCCCTCTGACCACTGCTAAACATTCATACATCAGTGTGAGTGACACTGGTGGCAAGGAGGATGAAGGACTGACGAGGACAGACAGAGATTTGAACCGCCAACCTTTCGGTTATTGGACAACTGATGGCTCTACCAACTGAACCATGGCCGCCACAACTATAACTGCTTTTTGGAGTTCAAACAAAAAGGACTTGGATTGATTACAACCCCCCCCTCCCAAAAAAAACCAAAAACAACTAAACAAAACCCTACTACCTTATTGTTCAGTGTGTTCCAGTTAACAGTTTATGTTCAACATCTTAAATCTCTTATCGATGTCCATTCTCAATTTCTTATTTAGTAAAAACCTGTCAAACTTGAATTCCTCTCTTAAGGTCAAACAGGATGGAATAACAGAAAAACACACAGTAAACACAAACACATACTCACAGCAGCTTTTTTAAAATCTGAAACAGAGACAGATTCACAGCAGTTCTTTTAACTGGAATCATGGCTCAGAGGCATTGCCAATATGCTATGATATGATATGGTATGGTATGGTATGATATATGATATGATATGATATGATATGATATGATATGATATGATATGGTATGGTATGATATATGATATGATATGATATGATATGGTATGATATGATATGATATGATATGATATGATATGATATGATATGATATGATATGATATGATATATGATATGATATGATATGATATGATATGATATGATATGATATGATATGATATGATATGGTATGGTATGATATGATATGATATGATATGATATGATATGATATGATATATGATATGATATGATATGATATGATATGATATGATATGATATGATATGATATGATATGATATGATATGATATGATATGATATGATGACTGGTTTTAAAGGATTCAGAGTTCAGTTCTGGCCATATTTGTTTTGTAATTCCATGCATTTCTTTAGACACATCAAAGCGGTACATCTCTGATTAGGAGCTTTGATAATAAATCCAACACCCAGTTTCAGCAGACTTTAAACAGCTTTTAGCAGCTGCTTGCCCCCCCACCCCCCCCCCCTCCACATCTCTTCCTCCTCTTCCTTCTTTTACACTGCTCAGGGATTCAAGTCTGTCAGAGTGATCAGTCTCTCCATTCCTACTCAGAGCTTAAACATTCCCTTTAATTACATCTGCAGCAGCACAGTATCTCTTTTTGAGATAAAACCCTCACCAAGTGTTTTTTTTTTCTATTCCCCTGCTGTGTGGGATACAGTGTGGATTTAGAAAAAAACAAATGACTGAAAATAACTGGAACTGCTGGGGTGGTCTACAGCCCATACTGTACACTCATGCCTCATGGGTGATCATATCACAGATCTGTTTCCTTTCGTCCAATGCCCCTGATTCCCTTGTTGCAGGATGAGGATGTGAAAAGGATCAGCTGGATGCTCTGTTGTGTTCTCATGTGCAATGTATTGCTTCTACTGAGCTCTGAAAGGAATTAGGTCAGCACATGAAACATTCATAAAAGATATATTATGTGTAAATGGCTGGCAGCTTAAGTCAAGTAGCTTCCCCCCACATGTCTCGCCCTGTCGCTGGGTAGATTTCTGCCCCTGTACACACAGTCAACTATTTTTCTTTCAGAAAACACAGCATCTTATAACACGTGCACATCCACCCGCAGGAGCATGCAGCGTTTACTACAAACATGTGACTGTAATTCTACTATATTAAATCCAGACAAACCAACGGGGTAAACATGCATCTGCTTCAGTGCATGAAAACAGCAATGTTCCAGTACAAATCATGGATACTAAAAGCACAGCAGAGCATAAAAGTCAAGTCAGAGTGAAAACAGCGCAGTGGCCGTGGAAAGCATGGAAAGCCACAAACCATTCATGTTTCTGTGCAAGGCTCCACCACACGCCTGTTGTTAATTTCTTCTGCTCTATTGAGAACCTGAATGCACCACTTCAACAGTTTTAAATCCTACTGTATGTACGACATCTCTGTTGTTAAGGGAGCCCAGATTGTTTGGCTGCTGGGGGAGGGGAGGCAGTGTATGTGTGTATTTGTGTTTAAATGGGGGAGGGGAATGTACACTTTCAACAATTCTGTTTGTGCTGCTGTTCAGTCAAGCACAACCATGAAGCCAAAGACAAGTGGTATTTAATTTGTCTGTCTTTAAAAAAAATTACTGCATTATGTTATCATGTAAAATGTTATTTTTTCGTCCTTGCATATGAGTAGGTGACACTTAAAAGCTCCACAAATCTTTCATTGTAACTGGTAAAAAATTAAATTTTCTTTAATAAACTGTGCTATATTTAATAATAATTAAAAAAATTGCAGATATATCAAGGCAAAAGAAACAATGCTGATAAAACAGATCTATAGAATGTCTCTAAAATGGACAGATGGACAGTACAGTAGAGGAGCTGAAACACATACATCACCCCCTGGTGGCAACACACACACACACACACACACACACACACACACACACACACATACACACACACATACACATACACATACACACACACACACACACACACACACATATGCATGCATGCATTTAAAGTATATATACACATATTAGATAAGCTAATTAAATAAAGCTAAATTATAACACTACAGATTTAGGCAAGAAAGAAAGAAAGAAAGAAAGAAAGAAAGAAAGAAAGAAAGAAAGAAAGAAAGAAAGAAAGAAAGAAAGAAAGAAAGAAAGAAAGAAAGAAAGAAAGAAAGAAAGAAAGAAAGAAAGAAAGAAAGAAAGAAAGAAAGAAAGAAAGAAAGAAAGAAAACATCTAATATTTCTCAGTTGTATAATTTTCAAACCTGAGATGCTGATAAGCTTATATTTTAATGACACTTATATTGAATTTAAGCTTTAAACATTTCTCTGTTCATTGATGTCAGTGAAACAAAACCTGGGTTTTGATGAATGTGGTAAATCACTGTTAAGTATAATTTCTAGAAAACACAAACTAAAAATACTTTGTGACATTTAGCTCAGTTAGAGCCTTTAAAATGCCTCAGGTCAGTGGAAAAGACAGAGTTACTGTAATCCGGGCTGCAGTCTTAAGACTTGTCTATGTACTTGTGTGTGTGTGTGTGGGGGGGGGGGGGGTTGTGTCCTTCCTCTACATTGGCGGAGGATGATGTCATGTTTTGTCGTGTCCACTGTGCTGCTGCTGCTGCTGCACAAGGCCCTGAAGTCAGTGGGACCCTGGGATGTCTCTGCGCAGCAAACAGGGGATGAGTTGGCATAATAAAACCGAGGTGGTTTTGAATGAGCCCTTGTACCACTGAGTTTGCCAGCTAATAAAAAGAAATCAATGTTGCACCAAACACTCAAGGGTAAAACTCACCAATGGTGCAACGTAGTACTGTCTCAGCAAAGTCACATTTTCATTTATAGTCCTGCATTAGAGTCCCAATATTTCAGCAACAGTCCCCATTAATCATTTCAATGCTGCCCATTTTAAAGCCTTCATCACAGCTTTCAGATGTTCCACTTTTAAAACAGACAGGAGATCCAAAAGGAAGTCACATTAGCTCACACAGTAGCAAAAGAGCTGAGAAATGTTGAGTTGTCTATGTTATTTTCCATTCATCAAAACAAAATTCACAACATTTTTAGCCTTTTTCATAAATCTGCCTGTGCTGTGTATGTCCATATCAGTCAAGGAGTACATTCAAACAAAATGAAATATTGATTAGCATTCAAATAATTAGCCTGCATATTTACAGTATAGAAAGGTGATGAACGCAGAGCATGAAAGGATTTTTTTTTTTTTAAATCCAATAGAACATATATATATATATATATATAATTGTGCAGTCAAAACATCTGCAAATTCAAGATATAATATATGAAAGAATGGAAGCGCAACAGTTAAAAACATATAAAAGCACTAGAAAAATGTGCAAATGTACCAGTGTAAACACACATGTGCCAGTTATTGCACATTATGGTGAGGTATGGTGTGTGTTTACAGTTCACACAGCACAGGGGAAGAAGCTGGAAGGGCATCAGATGTAAAACATCTGTCTCATTAACTATGCAAATCACAAACATGACCTCCATACTGGATTGGATGACAACAGTGACTAGATACCAGTGGGAATTAGTTACTGTTGGTCAAAGACGATGCAGGGGACAGGATCAGATGGAAGCGGTTTAAAAGCCCATTCATGTTCGACCTGGAAGATGAACACACAGACACAGCAGTCTGTCCATCCACTAAGTTCATTAGGTTTGTATTTCTGTCCATCCTCTGGGAGTTTATGGATGTGAACCCAAAAGGAGAATATGTTGCAGTATCACTGGAAACCACAGAGAGAAGTGTTGAGATTTAAAGAGAATAATTTCCAGAAAAGGCTGAACTTTTCAAAGAGTGACTGAGTGAGTTTGTGAAAAATTACAGACATACCCATCACAACATCAACAATAGCATCACATCAGTAAAACCTCCTGTCAGCACCATGTTTGTTGTTGTTGTTGTTGTTGTTGTTGTTGTTGAATTTCTTCTTCGTGGTATTTGTTTAGTACATGCATTCAGAGTAGCGCTCTCCAGTGGATTGATTGACAAATGCTCCTCCAATGCAAAGGATGCATCGGAGTATGACCGCAGTGATACACTGTAGATTTTGCAGTGTTAATTTGGAGACAATGGGACCAAATACACTCTAGAAGAAGTTAAATAAACTCTCTAAGTGTTTATTTAACACTGCAAAATTTACTGTGTACTTGACACAGTTTGAAACTAAAGTTTGTGAACAGCCAAACATAGATGTATTCACAATGCTGTTGCCTATGAAGCAAGAATATAAGATTTTTACTTCTCCTGAAATGATTGTAACAATTGGATTTATTTTTGATAAAGTAGAACTGGGTGTGTGATCATTGCACCTTTTCAATGGTGATTGCTGAAGTGGACAAATAGAAATAAAATGAGAAATGAGTGTGAGAGAATAGTGTATAAACATACATGCAACTGCCATGAATGACAGCTGCCTTCTGTATTTGTGGACTTTGATTGACAGCTTCTCAGATCTCTGGAGATGTGATTGAGAAATAATGACCAAGACATAATTTAGAGTAACTGATGATCAGTGCAGGGTAAATTACTTTGAAAAAGTAATTACAAGTACTAGTTACTTCCCCCCAAAAGTAATTGTGTTACTAACTGTGTTGGTCCACTATCAAAGTAATTAGTTACCACGAAAAGTATCTTTGCGTTACTTTTTTTTTGCTTAAAAATGTCAAAGAAATGAAACAGTTTAACAGAACAGTTAAACAGGGTATCCATTATGTGATGTTACTTTGGGTGTGATTTAAGATGATTTCTTAATTAATGTATGTGTTATGCCTCGTGCAAGTTTAGAACTTTTGCTCAAAACGTAAACAAATCACAAAGCTAGAACTTCTATAACATCTACAGACAGGGACAGTAAGTTTCCACCATGAAAACCAAAAGCGCAGTGGGTGAGTTGTGTTATCCATCTGACAGACCTACTGAAAATGACATGACAGCTGGAAAAAGGGAGTTTATGCAGAACTGCAGGCTGGTGGCAACCGTTAAGGGGTTTGTTACGCCATATTTAGCAGCAGAATTTACTGGAATATCGAATATTTTCTCTATGTGTGACGGTTTAAAATGAGCTTTGAACATAACATTGGCTCGACCTCTCAGTTTGACTGGTGTTGAAAAAGCTCCGCGGTGCCGTGTGTATGGCAGCGTGTGTGTGAGTCGACAAAGTTTTATTTTCTCAGTGACCGACTTCAACCGTTTAGTGAGCCTCAGTGTTTGGTCAAGTTTTTCTTAATGCATTTTATCACCCCCTAATTCACGTCTAGTCTTGTGATAACCTCCTCTGCTGCCGCTTTGTTTTGGCGCTTTTGGCTAGTGACGTTACCATAGCAACTGACGCGATATAAAGACGTCATCGAAAGGTTCTTATGTTATGGGGCCCTTTCTGCATGAAGATGGAGACACACATTTGAAAAAATTAAAGCCTGTGTGCTGTGTTGCATACTTTAACATTTATTAAGCAGGTGAAATTGGTATGTGGTGTTTAATGGGACATTTTAGACGGTGTTTCTCAGTGTCATTCTCAGCCCCTTATTCTTTTCCAAATCTATTTCCTAAAAATCTAAATCAGTCAAAGGTTAAAGGACAAGGAAAGGTTAAAGGTCAAAGGACATACTTCAAATGACACCAAACTGAAACTGGTCAGTTAATGACATTGTTTTATCACTGAAATAAGGTCCAAATCATAAAAACTGATCTTGTCCTTTAAATGTTTTGTTGTTAATAGCGTTTCATCCTTCTTTTTTTTTTCTTTTTAAACATTTTTTAGTAGGCCTCTGTGTAGGTTAAAACTTTTTACTTTAAAATATCTCTCCTCAATACAGGTCTGTTTGGTTACACTGGTCTACATTTTTTATTTCGAAAACAACATGAAAGACACTGAAATAAATAAAATCAGCTCCAGGACACATGTCTTCTCTGAGGTCAGTGCAGACATTTGCATTCACCCTGGACTTTACACTATTTAAAGCTCATGTTGTTATCGTGTCCAGGAATCTACTGCGTAATTTGACATCATACAGTAGCTCAAAGACAAACAAAACACGCACTGTGACTCCGAAGGGGTTTTAAAATCCAGTTTGTTATTATTTTTAGGTACAGTTAAGAATACACTCCACTGTCCAATGACCCATTTTCTGTGTTTTCTGAACTGTGTTTTCTTTAAAGGAATGGGATTTTGGGATTTTAAAACAGAATTATGCATTTGAAAACATTTTTCTGTGTTTGTAGAACACAGGAAAATGCTCTGCTTGTATCTGAATTATTTATTAATTCAACTCCACAGGTCCAATTTCAACTGAATTTTTGATCAATGACATCAGAAAGGTGGTTTTGGCCTTTTAAATGCACAAATCACTTCACACCCCCTCCAGGTTGTTGGTTGTGTCGCTCTGTTCTGTTGAAACAACTGAACATTTTAGGCAACACTGCTCTACAATTATTATTATTTTTAAGAAAGTATCTGCTTCAGACATTAAATGTGCTAAATTGTACATACTTTAATAAGATGAATCAGAAAACAAATGACAAAAGTGCTGGTTAGCTCATACTTTAATATATATGATAGTGTATTTTTCCACATATATGGTGGTTTATGCACATTTATACAATGGATTTGTAAATATTCCACTAGAAAGAACCTGTAAAGTGAATGGATCATAATGTGAAGACAGTGTTTTGAAGTAGATCTAAGACCAATTTTCCTTTGGACTAAAACCTATTCTATTGTTAATTCTAAGAATTTTACATTGTGACCCCAGATTTATCTTGGAAACTTGAGACAACCAGAATTTATCAGTAACACACATGTGGTAATTATTTCAGAATCATTTTACTTATAGACCAGTGTAATTGGCTCAAAGTTTGAACATAGTTTCATCATGGACTACAATCGCTGCCGAACAATTCTGTTGTACTCAGAGAAATGCCTTGACCTTATATGTGCAAATGTTCCAACGTAACTGGTAATAAAACATAACAAAAAGGTTATATATATGCTCAATTTTTGCCAAAATTCATATAAATATAGCTTTCCAGCAGCTGGAGGCTTCACAAACTATTAGGGTCCAAATACACAAATAAATGCCCCAAAGACCAATAAAAGTAGGTTTAGATAAACATGACCCCTTTAACACAACTAAAATACGTTGTGGATTATTTTGTCCAGGGGTGTCAAACTGTCACATACAGATCAATATGAGTTAGTAAAATAACAGGAATATTAATTTACTTATTGTACAGAAGCATTTTACTTGTAGACCAGTGTTATACATAAGAATATCTGGCTGTTATATTGTGCTGTTTTTGCTGAGTAGTGAAGGATATGTCTGTTCTATATGCGGTACGACCTTGGACTAGCCATTTGTTTCTATTCTTTGTGAGAGGTCACATGACTGCAGCACCGGACCGTCCTGACAGTGACTACTTACCTGAGCATCGCTGCATCATTTATATGCTACATCCTGGCATGTTGTAAATGCAGCGCTCTTGTGGCAGATTGACCTTTCAACGTGTCTCGACCCCACTTAACAGCACATTTGTAACTCGCTGCCTCATGTGACTGTGGTGGACACACACAGGTGGACGCCATGTCTTTCAACACTGCACTACATTATCATCTGCTTGGTGCCAATGTTAAAACAAAAACAACACAGAAATAAAGATGGGAAAATTGTCCTTTTTTACAACCACTTTCAGTGGAAAAACAGATGTTGGACAATACATTCAGTTTCACTGATGTTTTAAAATATCTGAGGCTGTTGATGGTGGCTTTGTAAAACACAGGTGTCAAACATGTGGCCCGGGGTCTAAATCTGGCCCGCCAAACCACACTAAGATATTAACCCTTTAACCCCTGATGCATCATTGCTGACATATTCTGAATGGATGGTTTAGTTCACAGGTGTCAAACTCCAGTCCTACATGTTTTAGATATTTACCTCTTCCATGTGATTCAATTTAACCCTTTAACTCCTGAGAACTAACAAGTTGGTAACATGAGCAAAGTAAGACACAAATGGGAGAAAATAAAACAAAAACAAAATGTAAGAAAAATAAACAAAATGAGCAACAAAAACCAATAAATATTTACAAAATGACAAATAATGTGGAACATTTTGAAAAACAAATTACTAAAGAAGAAAACTAGTATTGAAATTTGGTACCAGCAATTTAAATTTTGCCTTTAAAAAATGTTTAAATAAAATTTCAAAAAAAAAAAACCCAACCTGCTTTTTGGCACCTTTTCCATGCACAAAACTAAAAGGAAAATGGTTGAATTTTTCTGAATATTTAAACTAAATTATCCATTCAGAATGCATCAGCACTAACACTTAAAGAGTTAATAATCAGCTCCTCATCAGACTGATAATGATGCAATGACCTCCAGGTGTAATGGAAGAGGGAAACACCGGCCCTCGAGGACCGCAGTTTGACACCCCTGGTTTAGTTTAAAGATGTCATTCTGCTGAAACCACTTTTCCACGCTCCTTTTGGAACCTGATGGGTCACCCTGAGTTACCGACACATGCTGCCTTTGCTGTGTGGTGTGTCCCCTCCACTGGCTGTATTTACCATTCATGGAAAACAACACACAGAAACAAGCGACTCAGAAAAAGCCTGTCCACTACACGTCACAAGGACATTGGCGTCATCCATGTGGGGTTTTCCTTCCAAAGCTACTTATTTTTTCATACTGTCACATCTGTTTAGTTTGAAAAAGTCTATTCTGAGAATGTAAAGAGTATAAAGTACAGATATTTGTGAACAAATGTAGGGAAAAAAAGTTGCCAGAAAATTAAATACTCAAGTAAAGTACAGATACCTAAAATATCTACTTAAGTACAGTAACGAAGTACTTGTATTTAGATACTTTCCATTTCTGTTGGTCTCAGATCTACTTCAAAACACTGTCTTCACATTATGATCCATTCAATTTACAGGTTCTTTCTAGTGGAATATTTACAAATCCATTGTATACATGTACATAAACCACCATATATCTAGAATAACACACCATCATAACCCTTTGATGCATACTGGTCACTACAGTGGACACTTATTCTACAGTTGTTCTCTTGTTTATTCATGGGTTTGGTTGTTTTAGTTCCATATCAGTTAGTTCATATCATTACTGTAACTGGTCTGTTCTTAATAACTGATCTGCACTAACATGTTTACCTGTAAATCAATTGCTTGTTGTTATTAGACTGTAATTAACAATCCAATTAATAAATGTAAATAAATAAAAATGTTTTATTTAATAGTGTTCCGATATTACATTTTAAATAAATGTTTCTTTGGTTCAAAGCTTAAACATGTATGGGTGGGTATTTTTGTAACTCCATAAAAAAAATTTGTTCATTAATAAAATTTCAATCACATTTCTTTGTTCATGTGTAAAGAGGAATAAAAACACAAATCTTGACTAAGGTTCTCATAATTCATGCATCAAAGGGTTAAAAACATGAGCTAACCAGCACTTTTGTCATTTGTTTTCTGACTCATCTTATTAAAGTATGGAAGATTTAACACATTTAATGTCTGAAGAAGATACTTTATTAAAAAAAATTTGCAGAACAGTGATATCAGCAGCCTGTATCAATCATCGCCTGAGGCTAATGTTAAAAAAAAAAAAATTAAATAACTAAAAATCAGTGTTGGTATCAGCCCCCCCCAAAAAATCTACATCAGTTGATCACTACTTCAAATATACATGTGTAACTGTGTGTTTTCTGACCTAGTGTTCCGTAAAATGTTTTTCTTCCCCCTCCTCAAACTGTCCACACTCACGGTGCTTTCACTGTCCTTCCTTCAGAGCTAAGTGTGATCACTGGTGACTCGTATGTCTTTGTTGCATGTCACATACCTAAATTGTCACCGCTTACATTAAAAAGGCTCATATCTATAGATCTGTCCTTGTTTTTCTCTGCACACCTCTCAGCCTGTCTCTTTTCAAACTGCACTTGCTGTGAAATGACTCATGTGGCCCGTGAAGAGATTCTTTGCACATCATCCATGCAGAGCAGAACATTCATGTAGGAGGGAGTATCCAAGTGCCAGGTTTGCTTCTCTCTCTGTCTCTCTTTTTTTTTTTCTCTCCTTCAGCTCTGAATATAGAATGAGACAAACCTGGCTTATGTACAGGCTTCCTGATTAATAAAACATGAGGCACACCGATTCAAATAAAAGGCATCCTAATCTTCACATCAGGCCTCCTTCAACCCACCTACTCATAGAGGACTTAACCAAGGCCTATCAGTAACTGAGAAATGGAGCGGGGTGGGGGGGGGTGGGGGTGGGGGTGGGGGTGAAGGAGTCCTGGGAAAAAAAGCCTTTGATGTTAGAGCAGCATGTCAGATTAGAACAGCAGCAGCAGCTTCAACAGGGACACCAGGCTCCTGTAGCATGTAATGCCTCGGACTCAAAGGGCATCTCCATCGTTTCTACAAAAACCAAAGAAGGTTCTGGTGTGTTACAGCCACAGACAGACCAGGAACATGTCAAAATTAAACATGACCAACAGTCTTTAGTCTTACACACACAGGAATGCTTTCACCTGTCGGTCTGTTACACTTCATTATTTTACATAATCCTGATTTTGGCAGCGCAGTAGCATAGTGGTTAACACTTCTACCTCAGTTTGGCTTTCCTCTTAGGTCCTAAAGTTTCCCCTGTCACAAAAACAACTGCTTATCATTTCCCCTGACCAGTAGAAATTAACATCTGGAGTTGGTAGCCCACTGCTCCTTACGTGTGCTAAGTGTTCATGCTAATGCTAATGCTAAATTCACACTAATTATCTCCATTCAACTAAAAACAGTGCTCATTTAACCCTTTGATGCATACTTGTCACTACAGTGGACAGTTATTCTCCAGTTGTTCTCTTGTATATTTGTGAGTTTTATTGTTTTAGTTCCATATCAGTCAGTTCATATCATTACTGTAACTGGTCTGTTCTTAATACCTGATCTGCACTAACATGTTTACCTGTAAATCAATTGCTTGTTGTTATTACACTGTAATTAATAGTCTTCTTAAACAACAAAAACTGCATTAAAAATGTTTTATTTCATAGTATTCTGATATTGCATTTTAAACACATGTTTCTTTTCTTCAAAGCTTTAACACACGTCCAGCTGAGTGGACATTTTTGTAACTCCATAAAAAAAATACGTTCATTAAACAGATTTCAAGCTCATTGCTTTTTTCCTGCCTGAAGAGGAATAAAAATGCTTGGGCAAAAAATCCTGACTAATGTTATCATAATTCATGCATCAAGGGTTAATCACCTTATTACCACTCTTCCCACTCTTCTTCTGCTATGGTCAGTCTAATTTATAATTTGTACCTTGGTGATTATTTCAGTAAATTGTTTTGTATATGAGTGCTTCTATGAAACAGGTCCCTAAAAGCAGGACATGGAGTCGAAAAATCAAAACCCGATTAATATTATGAAGCACTTTGGGTCTATTTTCAAAATGAATATTTACTGAAAGAAAGCGAAAGTATTTTTAGGCGATATATATATATATATATATATATATATATATATATATATATATATATATATATATATATATATTATCCATGTGTAACACAGTTAAAAAGACATGAAAATTAGGCACTTCCATTATAATTTAAAAAAATAATCTTTTTGTACTATCACAGGTGCAATTTGGGAATCAAAGTAATTATGCAAGGCAGTGTTTCACAAAAATTACCACTGTTGCAAAATCACTATATTTGTCTTTAAATGGGCGGGTTCATCAAGTCACACAAGTGAACATAATGGATTTCTCACGAAACCTGGAATAAGAGTAAGATTGATGAAAAACCTACATTTCTGGATTAGAAAAAACACTAGGATCAACTAATGTAACATAGTGTCTTTGTTTATAGTGCTATATAAAACTAATTTAACTCATGTTTTTCAGATCAAATGCAATGACATCTAAGTAGGTTTTCATGTCTCAATTTTGTTCCTCTTTCTGGCTCCAATATTTTATTAAAATGTATTCGTTTTGTGATGGCTCAAATCAAAAGAATAGCTTTTTTCCATATTTATCTGAGGTCATCATTAGGTACATCCTGGGGGGAAAAAGCTGGCAAAGTGCGAGACACCAAAATAAACCCAGTTTCATTAAAGCCCATGTATGTAAGTTATATAATATCATCCCAATGTACTTTTAATATAGTATTTTTCAACCAGACCTTGAAAAACCTTTAGTAAATTTTATTTTATTTTTTATTTAACCTTTATTTAACCATGAAATATCCCTTTGACAAGGGAGTCCTCGCCATTGGTATTGTGTTACAGCAGTAAAAACAACTGCAGCAATGGAAGTAAGAACAATATTAACAGTTTAAAAAGGTCAATCTTTATATTAAGCACATAGGACATTGATTTTACCTGAATGCGTGTTTCCCACTAACCGCTGTCGACGAGCCTGTTTCCATTTTCGGCCTGAGCAAATCTCCTCAGGTCGTTTCATTAGGAGTTTATGATAAGCAGTCACCTTCTTCAGCAAATCCACTTTACATCAGTAGTGTAATACAACTTCAATACAGCCCAAAGCTTAGGTGAGTGTTGCATTCACTGTTCTATGCTACAGTAGCACAAGGTGACACTCAAACATACCTGTAGACTTAACTGAGTATTCTTTCTTTCTTTCTTTCTTTCTTTCTTTCTTTCTTTCTTTCTTTCTTTCTTTCTTTCTTTCTTTCTTTCTTTCTTTCTTTCTTTCTTTCTTTCTTTCTTTCTTGCACACCATGATTGTACTGAATTACCATAGTATGTTATAATTTAAGCAAACTGCAAGAATATAACACCCAACATGCAACTCTAATCAATTTTATGCTGTAAAAAGTGTCAAGTCTGTGTTTCTGCTACCGATTTTCCACATTCCTTCAGCTCTATAGAGCATTTCTGTTTTCAGCTTGTTTTTCAGGCATGCAGCTCACAGTTTGATTAGTTTAGTTCATTTTCATGTTATCAGATATATTTCCTGCCACATGCAGATGTTTTCAGTGAGGAAAAAAAGGTAATTTCTTTACATGTAGATAATAATTATAATAATATTGGCGAATACAGGCTTCACCCTGTTGTCATGTCACCAGTTCATCACACTATACTTATATAAATAAATATAAATGTACCAAAATGTATAAGTTACATGGCCTTACTGTGTGTCAGCTGATGATAAGAACATATGTATATGTCATAAAAGGTCATATAGACAAATTGCTTTGGGTTTCTATCTGTATAACATCCACATAAATACACTTACAAGACAGTAAAGTTACATAAAGGACAAGTTACAAAAACATACAAATGAAAGTTAATGCGACTTGAGAACACAGAAATTAAATGATTGCAATATTTTACATATGCATTAGTTATGAGTTAATATAATCATACACCACCTGCATATGTAAATATTGATTTTTATTATATTTATTAACACTATGCAGTGCCAACTGTACAGGTAGTGTTTTTCTACCAGTAAAATTCACTAGGCAAGATTAAATAAATAAATAAAATAAAATAAAATAAAGGTCTAACTACACTTACATGGTCTGAAGTGAATGCTACGGGTATATCCCCGAATGCCACCAATGCTAAATGATGCTTTGATATAAGGCATCCCCAGGTCATGACCTTTCATTTGATTTGAAATCAATCAGACAAATAGTTCCACACATAGGCATTGACTAGAACTGGACCATTTCTAACCCCAGCTCATGGGCGGCAGGTCAGTACCTTATCTTACCTCATAACTAATACTCACAGCCTTTATTTGTCCTTCTCATACTCTGCCATAGACAGTGGCAGCCATATTTGATTCATACAAGATAGCAAAGAAACTATTTAAATGTAATATTTTTGACCTGGCTCCCCATGCTCAATAAATAAACTTTAGTTATACCTACAAAAATGTGTTTTCAGACATTTTGGCAGTCATATTGGATTTATGCAATTTAGTAAAGAGATGTATGAAAATTAAATGTTTCCCTGTACCCAGTGAAGACACTTTTAACCTCAAAGCACTTGAATAACCAGCTTAGATTTGATTTTATGTCTGAAATATTGCATCTTTTTTGATATATTGCAGGTCATATTGGACTTATAAGTCATAAATGCAGATTAGGAAAGAAGCTTGTGGAAATTCATGTTTGAAAAATGCATTCCTCATGCCCAATAAAGACATTTTGGCAGCCATATTGGATTTGTGCAATTTAGTAAACAGGGGTGTATGAAAATTAGATTTTTTCCTAAATGTTTCCCTGTACCCAGTGAAGATGTTTTTAACCTCAAACCACTTGAATAACTGGTTTAGATTTGATGATATGTCTAAAATAGTGCATTCTTTGGATATATGGGAGGTCATGTTGGACTTATAGGTCATAAATGCAGATTAGGAAAGAAGCTTTTGGAAATTCATATTTGAAAAACACATTCCTCGTGACCAAGAATGACATTGAGTGTTTAAAATCACTAAAATAATTTGCTTAGGAATGAGTACATGACCAAAAACATGCTTTTTTTCTGATAATTTGGGGGCCATATTGGATTTTTTTTTTTTTTCTTCCAAATTTCACACTTTTGCCCAAGGTACATTTGAGTGCATTTTTACTATGTTGCTACATTGACTTGTCTGGGCTTGAATTCAAAGAAAAAAAAAATCTGTTGCAATTAGTAATAAGTTAAACCCCAAATTGACTAGACTAGAAGGATATGTGGTGGCAGTGGGGATATAATTATGATGTGATGATGATGAATTGTGTCTGAGTTTTGCTGTTTTCTGATCAAAACTTGGTTTCATCTGAATGAAACTTCTGTCGTGGACTAACCCTAACATAAATGATTCCAACTAGAAACAAATGACCCAGGGCTTAACAGGTTAATAAGGCATCAAAATGAGCAGCATGAGAATCTGATTTAAAGGCATTACACAGAGCCAGCTCCTTGTCGAGACAGGAATGACTTTAATGGCATCCTGCAACAATTTTCAAAGCATCATGATGGAGTAAGAAGTGTTTTTTTTTCTATATTAAGTAGAGTCTATTGTGCAGCTGATTCACTGTGACATTGCCCAGCTGGGTGCCACCATAATGCCATGATCAGAGATCTGTCACTCCCCTCTGTTCGCCCTCTTTAATGGAGATGCGTCCTCAAGTGGTGCGATCAAAGCCGCAGTAGGGGGTGTCAAGGCTACGAAAGTGTTTGCACCAAAGCAGTGAAATGAGAGGGGGGGTGTGGGGGGGGTAGGGGTTCACTGCTGCATTGGCCGAGCTGTGTCTGCCTGACGCAAAGAAAACAGCGTCCTACTCCTGGAATCAACGTGCATTTGTCTAAAACGTTAAAGGCAGTAATGAACATATATCACAGGACATTCCCTTAAGTGTTGCCTCAGAGTTTCACATACACCAACGCTCTTACGTAACCATAACAACCACAACAACGTGACAAAAACTGGAGTCTGAACTGAGGGCATGAGCACAATAATATCCCCCGTTGGCAGTGAGAACCTGAAGATGCTTCATGCAGTAGTACTGGAGCCTGCATGTCTAAAGATAGCTGAAACAGTCCGCTCATCAAAGACACTGCAACATCACACAAAACAGATAGAAAAAGAGTTTCAAAGCCAAGAAATATGCATCTGCGCTGACAGCTGAGACCCTTATTTTGAGTTAACCCCTAAAACACCCGGGGTACTTCGGTGGTATAGTGCCCAAATAAATTTTTTTCTCTATTTATAATAAGCCTACTCAAGTCATTTGTCACCATTTATTGTTGTAATATTATGCTCTGTATGTGGAATTTTTAGTGAAAATTGTCTATCTGCCACATATACAATGTACTGATCTTGTGTGTCCATAAAAGCTTAGATTCTCATATATGGATGATTATTATTGTTATAATATTATTATTTTCTTTCTTTCTTCTTCTTTTTATTATTATTATTATTATTATTATTATTATTATTATTATTATTATTAATAATAATAATAATAATAATAATAATAATAATAATAATAATAATAATAATAATAATAATAATAATAATAATAATAATAATAATAATAATAATAATAATAATAATATTAATTTATTTATTTAACCCATAAAGATCCAGAGCTACTTTTATGGTAGTTCCCAAATTACCTTTTCTCTTTCTCATTTAGCAGTTTTCCAGTGAAAATCAGGTTTTTTTTAAACTGATCATGTAGATGTTCATAAAAGTTTAGATTGTAGTTGATGGTTATTATATTAGAAACAGACAAAATTGAAGAAAACATGACTTTTTCAGTAAATCTATCATTGACTAAGTGTGTGCATTGACTGTCATTGATCCAACTCTCTGGGTTTTTCCAAGTCATTATATTTTTATTTCCTCCATGTTATTTTATCTTATTCACTTTTGTTCATTTCATTCTTTTTCCCCTTCAAATGATATCAGTTTGGCTTCTTTTGTTGATGTTGCTGTTGAATCATGACTCTTTTTTCTTAATTTTCATACATTACTTTGGATATTTTTATTTATTTATTATATTGCTTGTTTTATTCTTTTCTTACTTATTTTAGTAAACCTTTTATGTCACATTTCAGTCACCTCCAAAAGTGACTTTTTTCACTAAAGATATCAATAAGTGAAAGTAAAAACAAGTGTCTCCATCCACTGTCATTGATCCAACTCTATGGGTTTTACTGGTAAATCAATAGTGTAGAAGATGATGAAGTTTCCACTGTAACTACAGAGCCTAAATATCCAAATGGGTCATATCTAATGACCATGAAAAGATGATAAACTGTTTTTTTTTGTTTTGTTTTGTTTGTTTTTTACTAATTATTTACATATTTTAAGAGGATTGCTGGATAAACAGGTATTTAACAGTTTAGATGAGTGGATGAATTTGGTCACCGGTGAATATTTGAGTGTTTATGGGTTAAATTGGGTGATTTATTTATCTTCTTTCTGCATCACAATTGTAAAACCCAGTGGAAACATCCCAGTCTTAAGTCTTAAGTGACATTTTACAGTAAATGGCTGCCGGCTGAGTGCACAGAGCAAACTGTCCTGAGTGTGTGTGTGTGTGTAATGTGTGTGTAATGTGTGTGTTTGTGCGTCTGTTGCGGAGCACACAAACACCACCATGTCGGCTCGCAGCTGGAAAGCAAAGCACTGCCTTCTGCCATTTGGATCACCATGGAAACAGCCAAATACACAACCCCAGTGCTCTGATCAGCTCTGACTGGACACACTGCAGTCCATGTGTGAGGGCTGGAAAATATGGACACAAATGGATTTTCTGGAAGGAAACGACAACATCAGCTGGAGGAGGAGCAGGGAGGAATAAAAATCAGACAATAATAACCTGACATGTGACTTGAAAGAGCAACTCAGCAGCAGCCTTCATGTGATTTTACTGAGATGACATTTATATTCTGCTGCACAGGTTCAACTGATATGACACCAGTTGGACACGCCTCATATGTGACACAGTTTCCCTCATTCATTCCATGTAGAATGGTAGAAGAATCAGAGCAGTTCCACATATCAGCAGAACAAGGGTGGCGGTGGTGGTGGTGGTGGGGGGGGTTAATGACGCACATTTACAACACAACCTACGGCCGGTGCATACAAATGAACAGGGATTGCATTTTAGACTTCAACCCCCCCTCCCCACCCAACCCAACCCACCCATCTTCATCATGGTGTGTCTCCTTTCCAAGTCGAAAGGAGATTCAAACAATTCTATGTGGATGACAGGCACGTATATGTGTCCACCCCCCATCATCATGCTCATCCTCATCCTCATCATCATCATCTTTACCTGTTCGTTGCGCGTCACCCCCCAGGCGAACCTCGGTGATGCTGCTCGGGTCACTCTGAGATCTTCCCCTCTGCAACACGCAGTCCTCATCCAGTCCGTCCGCTGTTGCCATTGGAGACACACAGGAGCTCAATGTACGGACGAAAGGCGTGAGAACCGACAGCCAAGGTCACCGGCGTGGAGTGGGAGAGCAGATCTTAGTGAACACGGCTGCAGATCCTGGTCCCCGAGAAGCGGTGGTGCTGGGGAAATCCATTACGCGCGCAGCATCATGACGCCTTCAAGGACCGCTCGTAAATCCCAGTTTCAAAATCTAAATGCCTCTCGGTTGTTTAATAAAGATGACGAAGGATATTTAACGATAATTACACAGACATTTAGACACAATAATAAAAATAACTATACCCATTATTAATATCAGAATAGAAAAATATCATACATTATTCAGAAAATGGACTGATCTAAGACTGTGGTTCTTAAATGGTCTGCCTTTAGGACCCACTATCAATCCTCAATAACAAGCTGCGACCCAAATTTATAAACTTCTCCAATTTATTTAATTAAAAAATATGTTGTTGTTGGAATCTGACTTAATACAGGCTATCACTGGATGAAAACACAGAAGACAAGTTTAATGATGAACCTAAGTGACCAGCAGGTGGTAATGATTATATATAATATGGAAATATTGCCTTTGCTTTGATACTAAATTAGGTAAATTTGAATCAAAACCAAAAAAAGTGGTTAAAAATTAAAAGGTCATTGAGGCATTCATTCAGGAATTTTGTCCAATATAGGAAAAACCATATTTGATGTGATTTTTCTAAGAAATTTAGGTTGTTTTTTTATTCTGTAAAATAACTAGTGTTAATTCATTATCATTGCAGCATATTACCACCACCTGCTGTTGGTGAGTGTGTATAGAAGGCACCCAGCCCTATGAAAAATAAAACACAGGATAAGTTTAGTAACATTTTTTACCCAGACAAAGGCTGACCCAGACTGAAAACTATGACCCTCTTTTGGGCTCGCAACCCACCAGTTGAGTAATTGTGGTCTAACACACCCATGTTGGCAGGGGTGGCACCTGGACAGACAGACAGATGCAAAATAAACAAACAAAATCTCATTGTATCACTCTTGAACACAATCGAATGTGAAACATATAAAGTGTTGTTTGTAAACTATAAACAAAAAATCTGTCCTTTCAACTATCATATCTAATGTGGTTCCAATATTTACAAATAAGTATACTGATTTGTTTGTAGTTTACAAATAAGCACATTGATTTTTCTTGTTAGTTTTGTAATCTCACAAAGGTTTATTTCAGCTCACAATAAACAAATGTAAATGTAAAATTACTTCACAAGTTTTCTTTTTTCTTTTTTTTTTTTTAAAAGTGTGTTCAACCTGATACATACGTATACGTGCATCCAGCTTGAACAAATGTTTTGGTGTTCATGAATATGTTGGATCAGAGAGTTCCTGGACTGTTAATTTCATTTCATTTTTTTTAGGAATGTTGTCTTCTAATCTCTGCTAACATTTCTCAACAATATTTTTAGGTTGATTATTAATACACATGGCCACTAGAGGGGACAATGGGTCACTGTCAGTTTCCCACATTAAGGAATATTAAGGAATATTATTAAGGATATTAAAATACAATGGTAGAGAATGAAGGAACACATTTAATATTTATAATTTATAAAAGAAATATGTAAAAAGTGATTAAAACAAACATCAAACCCATGTCATTGTGTATTATTATTATTATTATTATTATTATTATTATTGTATTGATTAATGTTGTATTGATTATTGTTGCACTTTGCACATGTTCGAAAAAAATCATTCAAATCAAAAATATGAACATACACACACACACACATATTAAAATAAAAGTTGCAGTGCAGAGTTTTGAAGAAAACTATGGGTTGAAGAAGTTTGAAGCCTTTTAGTCAAAGGCAGGAGTGAATAGATGAGCCTTTAACCCTGACTTAAAAGAACTCGGACTCAGCAGACCTGGTAGTTTATTCTAGATATATGGAGCATAGAAACTGAATGCTGATTCTCCATCTTTAGTTTTTACTATTAGAACACAGAGCAGACCAACAGCAGAGGTGACAGATAAGTGGAAATAATGAGCTTTGTACTTGTTTCAATGACTGATCTAGTCTGTTTAGAACGTTGGTTGTTGTGGAAGTAGTGTTTTAGTACCAGACTGCCATCTGCTGGTGAGAGTCTGGAACAGCAACACTATAAATGTATGATCTATAATGACTCAGATTACATAATGACAACTTTTAAATTATGCCATATGTAATCTTCTGTCCTCCCCAGAATTATCAACTTTTTCTAATGATATATTATGTCAGGTTTTGTCCATATTGTTAGATGTATATTTTGCAAAATTCCACTACAACTCTATCTTATTCTTTTTTTATTTTTAGTCCAAGCTTCTTATCTACTCCACAATATACATATGCACCAAGTCATTAAAAAAGTACCTTTTACATTACTTATAAGGTGGGGTTATTGTTTAGCTAAAGATCTGTATTTTATGGAACTGTTATCCTTTTTAAAATACCCACTACACAAAAAAGTTACAACCAATTCTATCAATTGTACCTTTTACACCATAGCCATAGCTTGAATTTAATGAGGAAAATTCTGTCATTTTTTTAATGTGTTTATTCTGTTGACTATATAAATGATTGTTAGGTTTCAAAAATTAGATTTTCATTATTTTGTAAATATCATTGTTGAGTTTCAACATTTGTGAGTTGTTTAAGAGGCTCTGTCCACATGTTACCACAGAAATACAATTTTTAATTTTAAAGTGTGTGTGTGTGTGTGTGTGTGTGTGCGCGTGTTTGTGTGTGGGGGGGGGTGCTGGGAAATTTGTGCATTTCCTTTTGCACTGCCATTTTAGAAAATGAAATGATTCCTGAGTAACTTAAAAAAAACTTTTTCTGTCATGTAAAGCAGGTGGTTGGTGATAAAATAAACACGATAAATAATATACCTCAACAAAATTGCTTTTCATTGATGCTTTTATTGATTTTTGTGAACATGAAGTATAAGAATCAGTTGATAATGGATACATTTCTTTAATATGAGTAGGTTTAAAAAGGTTAGAGGAAAATCGATTTCCCTCATTAATCAACCATCATCAATTCCCACAATATATATATATATATATACATACACAAAATTGCATTACAGTGAAAACCATTACCATTCCTTATACAGTGATTATTGCACATCTTGACCATTAAGCCCAAGATTAATTTCTTTACACTGAGACAATAAAGATCAATTCATTCATTCATTATTCCTCACAAACCAGAATATCAATCAAATTACAATCAAGTATAAAGATTAGAAAAATAAATTCCTTCAGTTGATAATGGATACATTTCATTAATATGAGTAGGTTTAAAAAGGTTAAAAGAAAATCAATTTCCCATATTCTTTTTCAAAGCAAAATAACTTCCTTCATCTTCCACAACTGTCATCCAAGAGGTCATTTGTCACTCATCACCCTTGTTATTTTACTTTTCCCCTGAAAATGAACACAAGTGAAGTCATAATGTGCCTTAAGTTAAACATGCAGCTCTATAAAGTGTGTAATTTGGTTTATACACTCAAATAGATTTACTTACAGAGCAATGGTCCAACAGTGACAGGGTTAAGCTGAGCTGCGTTGTACATGGAGCGTCGTGTTCTCCTTGTGCAAGTCTACATGATGAAAATGTGGCAAAACAAACATGTTATAACTTATGTTTGATTAAGCAGCATTGACGAGGGATTGTTTTCAGGAGTGGAGGTTGAAACTGACTGGAACACAGCTGTTGGCTCTCTTGTCACACAGGCTCAGTCTGCAGTGAACGTAGACCAGGTCATTGTTGCCCTCCAGAGGGAACAGCAGGGCAGAAAATCGGGCAGAATGGGAGACCCCGTTCTTCACCACAGTTATGTGTCGAGGGTCAGTCGGACACCTAGAAAACATACAGTGCATTTACGTACACATCTAACTCCAGCTATTGGTAGTAATCGAGTTAATGACTTAACTGGAATTTCTCAGAAATCTCAGTTTACACGCGAGTGAACATCACAGCAAGATAATGTAATTAGAAATGGACGACAGCAGCTGCTCAGTATATTTAATACGTACTGTACACTCTGACTTATTCCATGTAATGTAAATGTTGTCATGGTGACTCGTCACTTCCAAAAGGGGGCGTGTCCAGGTTGGGTCAGGGGGTTCCACTCCGCATTTCTGGGTTCCATTTGGTTGCAGTTAATTGTTTTCCCACGTTGGGCACTCGATTTTGGAGTGCAGAATGAATGGAATCCTATGGCGCTATACCCTAAAAAGTGCCCTAATCTCAGAATATAATTTTTTGTCTAGTAATTTGAATCCTGTTTTTAAAAGAGGTTGTAGAGAAAATACCCAGAGCTGACTTTTACATTTTTAGAGTCACACATATTTTATTTAAAGTCTCGATAATGTCACACAGAACTTATGGGCGGAGATACCGCTTTACAACAACAAGCCTTCTTGTCCCGAAGCAGAACTGCAGCTGACAGGTAAGTAGGCTACATATGCTAGAAAGTGTTTTCCAAATGGGGTTGTTCTAAGGGGGCTGTGGGGCCAGCCATCAAGTGGCATCTCTGGTCATAATCCGCCCTCTTGTTGGCCGTCTAGCGGCCATTAGCAGAATGCTAGCACATTGTGGGCTACAAAAACTCAACCTGTATAAAATCAAAGGGACATATGTACTTGTTCAGTAAATTTTTTTTAGGTAAAACCCACATTGAACTCTCTAAAACGACATTCAAATCTGAGCGCTCTGAACAACAATTAGGAGCAATAGACAACTTTAGCCGTTTAGCTCCATAGGGCCCCATTCATTTTGCAATCAGTCTATTGCCCCCAGAGGAATTCTGGTGTAACTGCAGCCAAAAAGCTACTACAATTTTACTGAATAGCAAGTGGCAAGGCTCCTTATGATTAGAATTGCCATATCTGACTTGGTTACTGCAACTTCTCGAACTCCAGTTTGATTTGATTTTAGTCCAACTAAGGTGTATACATGGCTTTGATATTAGTCAGAGTAAGGCAATAATAAGTGCATGTAAATGTATTAACAGTAAGGTAGGGCTGTTAAAACACCACTTTTACCAGTTATTCCCTGTTATAAGTATTTATAACTTGTTTTGGTCCAAATTTAGCTCCATATAGTGTTTAAGTATTAAAATGGCACATACCTGGAGGTGATGAGATCATATTGGCCGGCAACAGTGGGATTTGGGGAGTTTGATGTATAGCAGTTCTCCAGAACAAGTGCAAAGCTGGGATCAGTTTCATCCACAGACACTCCCACAAAAACAGGGGAACCCACCCGCAATGTTACCTGACCAGGTGGGTATGGGTTTGAAAAGGTGGAGTTTTCAAACAGGACCATGACACCTCTGGGTTGAGAACCTCTTCCTACAACACCACCTTCATTACTGGAAAAGATGACAAATGGTATGACATGTTAGATGAAATACAAAAGCAGTGACAAAGAAACTGGACATGAGCAGAACAAGTGATACTCACAGCTGGAGTCTTGCCACAGAGTTCAAGGTGATGTTGGTTGTCAAGGGATACGTACAGGAGAAGGGGATGATCTCAGGTGTCACAAAGGAATCAAGGGTTTCAGGATACAGAAACAAAGTGTTCAAGTAGGTGGCATGGCTGCTGTTTGTCTGAAAATAAAAGGATAACAACCATTACTCATCTGAATAATGAAGTCATATATATAGTTTTAATACAGAATAGGGCCTGAATGGTAGGGAAAAAGTTTCCTTATTCCCCTCTGATTGATGATTTGACATGTCTTTAAGTCAATGTAAAAGTATCAAATAAAAATTAATCCAGTTACTATTTACACAAATAAAATAGACACACATGAAAAGGTGGAAAGACAAATGAGGTAAATATGTACCAATGATCAGCCTTAAAAGTATTATTTAGTGAAGATAATATGTATGGAACACACACACATGTATACATATATATATATATATATATATATATATATATATATATATATATATATATGTATATATATATATGAACATTGTGGGTTGAAATATACATTTGCGGGATTACAAAAACACACACACACAACAATGTACTTGTAAATGTTGAAACCTCATTGTCTCAAAGAGTAATTTACTGGAGTTTCATTCTAGTGCACTGTCTGTCTATCTATCAGTTTCAAGTATCTATTGTGCATCCATTCAAATGTTTGTAAATAAAATTATTCTGTTTGTCATATTTATTTGTATAGTTGATTATGGGTAGCTATACTACTTATTAATTATATTTAACCGTGTTTTCAGGGTTCAGGATTATCTATCTATCTATCTATCTATCTATCTATCTATCTATCTATCTATCTATCTATCTATCTATCTATCTATCTATCTATCTATCTATCTATCTATCTGTCTGTCTGTCTGTCTGTCTGTCTGTCTGTCTGTCTGTCTGTCTGTCTGTCTGTCTGTCTGTCTGTCTGTCTGTCTGTCTGTCTGTCTGTCTGTCTGTCTGTCTGTCTGTCTGTGTATAATAAAAATGTCACAGAAAATGAAGAGAATAGACTGAATAACGTTAATGAATCTTACCCTCAGCACATTTCCACAGGATGCTGCCTCACAAGGTAAAATGTAGCACACCTGATGTTGAGTCTCTCGGTGTGTAGAACATTGGGGCAAAGCCAGGTGTGCGTTACGTGGATTCAGACGAAGTTGAGTCAGTGTTGCCAGAGGCACACAAATTTCAATTTGATCACGATTGCAAACCACGACAGAATCTGCAATCAGACTTCCAGGTTCTAAAGTGATGGAGTAATAGAAGAATGATGGTTAGGTAGATGTAGCATGAAATGCCAGTTTCCAGTAAATATTCTAATATTCATCTGACTGTAAGAGTTTCTGTTTGCTTATATTTGTTTCTGCCTGAGTGGATACCAACAGACCCTCATGCAGATATGATTCGGTTTGATATTTGGAGTTTCTATGAAACTGGGACTTAAAAGTGAACATCTGGAGTTGGTAGCTCATTGCTTCTAAAGTGTGCTAAGTGTTAATGCTAATGGAAAATAGGTAAAATTCACACTATTTCTATTCACCTGTATAACAACAGTGGTCTTTTATTTAATAAAATCACTTTATTACAGCCCATTCTTCTTCTCTCATGTGTAGCCTAATTTTGATTTTGTACCTTGGTCCTAGCCTAGGATCTAGTCTGTCCCCAGTGGCCGCAAATGGTATTTGCTACGGGGAGACAGACTAGACAGCCTAAGATCTGAAAATCCAAAATGGGTCGGACCAATCAAATCGCGAGGGGCGGGATTGGAGCCCGCCCTGCCTCATGACAACACAAATACGACACGTAATGTTGTCGTCGCAGAGACGTAGCAGCTAGCACACATTGCCGTAACACCAGTTGCTAGCTGCTAGACAACATGGCTCATCACCAGGAACAACCATTTATCAGCTGGCTCCGCTAGTGGGACGACGCATGGGTCTGCACAACCCGCTGGTGATCGTTGTGTCCTCTGATTGGTTGGCTCTGACTGGTTACCCATCCAATAGCGTGGCGTTGTGTAAAAAGAAAACTTGACAGACAGCGGTTATCCCACCCACAAATTCGCCTAGACTTTCTAGACTCTCCCCGTAGCAAATGCAGTTTGCGGCCATTGGGGACAGTCTAGATCCTAGGCTACCTTGGTCCATTATATCAATAAATGGTTTTGTGTATGGGTGCGTATATGAAACTGGAGAGAATTTTTTTTTCAGATGAAACATTTTTTATTATTTTTTTCACAAAACCTGCATGTAACATGGTAAAAGAAAGTACATGCTACTGAGTTTTGGAAGATTTTTATTCTCTCACAGGTACATTTTTGGAATCAAACTAATTATGAAATGTATAAGTGAGTTTCACAAAAATGACCTCTGTTGCAAAAGTCACTCACAATATATTTGTGTTTAAATGGAAAGGTTCTGCATGTAGCAGGTTCCACATGTAATGTGAATGGACACATTGAGTAATTTGCAAAACCTGGAATGAGACTGGTTTATGGTATTAATTGTGCTTTGTGTCTTACTCATAAGCCAGACAGGTGTAAACTTGCAAAAAAAAAAATCACCACAATGTATCACATTTTACATGAATTATATATTTATGGGACCTTTGGGGAGGAGCCGTCGACACTTGATGTGGCAAAACACTGTTGTTTTTAGGTGCAAGTAAACAAGCAGCAGTTGTTGAGCCAGATTGAGTTAAAGAACGTGTTGGTGCTTGTTTGTGCAGCCATAGGTTTTGCACTGTTAGATTATTATATATTTGCATTGCCGACATGGACAGAAATAAAGTTCGTACCTTCACAGACAACCCCAGCGTCTTCATGATGTCCACAGTTGTGAGAGCCCAACCCATTATGTTGACACTGCAGTAGTGATGTCTCATTTCCTGAACAATTAACATCGTCCAACCAAATTGGTCCATCGCCCTGTCCATGATGTGCAGAGTGTGGTGCAGACACAGCACTACCACAGCCCAACTGACGACAGACCACCTGAGCATCCATCATTCCCCAGAAATCATCACACACTGTCCCCCACTGGCCATTGTGGTACACTTCCACTCTGCCTGAGCAGTGGCTGTTAGAGTTAGCCAGTCTCAAGCGGTTGCTTGGTTCTGTTGGAGTCGGTGGGGGTTGAGTTGTGGCACCTACATGGAGTTAAAATGAGAGAAATATATTTGAACTTTTAGTTCTACATTAAAGTGTAGCTACACGGGTCATGCTTATGGCATTGATTGTGCTTTGGATATCATTCATAAACCAGAGAAATGAAAACTTGATTAAAAATGATCAATGACACCAGACCTTTGTTTTACATTAATTCTGGTTAGAATCTATGGAACCTACGGGGAGCAGCAATTGCCTACCTGAAGTGATGTATCACCATTGTTTCAAGGTGACTTAGTGCAAATAAACAAGTAGCAGTCAGTGAGAAAGATTTAGTTAAAGCTTGTTGGTGCTTGTTTGTGCAGCCCTAAGATTTGCATTGTTAGATTATTATGTATTTGCATTGTCCACATGGAAAGAAATAAAGTTTGTACCTTCACAGACAACCCCAGCATCTTCATTATGTCCACAGTTGTGAGAGCCCAACCCATTATGTTGACACTGAAGTAGCGATGTCTCATGTCCTGAACAATGAACATCGTCCAACCAGATTGACCCACTGCCCTGTCCATGATGTGCAGAGTGTGGTGCAGACACAGCACTACCACAGCCCAACTGACGACAGACCACCTGAGCATCTGTTATATCCCACGAATCATCACACACCGTCCCCCACTGGCCGTTGTGGTACACCTCCACCCTGCCTGAGCAGTTGCTGTTAGAGTTAGCCAGTCTCACGCGGTTGCTTGGTTCTGTTGGAGTTAAAATGAGAGAAATATATTTGAAGCCCCACAGAAAATTCAACTAATACATCTTTTAGTTAAAGATTAAAGTGTACCAACACGGGTCATGCTCATGGCATTGATTGTGCTTTGGATATTACTTATAAACCAGAGAGATGAAAACTTGATTAAAAAATATCAATGAAACCAGACCGTTGTTTTACATTAATTATGGTTAGAATCTATGGAACCTACGGGGAGCAGCAATTGCCACCCTGAAGTAAAGTATCATCATTGTTTCTAGGTGACTGAGTACAAGTAAACAAGCAGTAGTTAGTGAGCAAGATTGAGTTAAAGTTTGTGTTGGTGCTTGTTTGTGCAGCCCTAAGATTTGCACTGTTAGATTATTATGTATTTGCATTGTCCACATGGAAAGAAATAAAGTTTGTACCTTCACAGACAACCCCAGCGTCTTCATTATGTCCACAGTTGTGAGAGCCCAACCCATCATGTTGACACTGAAGTAGCGATGTCTCATGTCCTGAACAATTAACATCGTCCAACCAGATTGACCCACTGCCCTGTCCATGATGTGCAGAGTGTGGTGCAGACACAGCACGACCACAGCCCACCTGACGACAGACCACCTGAGCATCTGTTATATCCCACCAATCATCACACACCGTCCCCCATTGGCCGTTGTGGTACACCTCCACCCTGCCTGAGCAGTTGCTGTTAGAGTTAGCCAGTCTCACGAGGTTGCTTGGTTCTGTTGGAGTTAAAATGAGAGAAATATATTTGAAGCTCCACAGCAAATTCAAATAATACAACTTTTCATTTAACATTAAATTCTACCTATACTGGTCATGCTTATGGCATCTATTGTGCTTTGGATATTACTCATAAACCAGAGAGATGAAAACTTGATTAAAAAATATCAGCATAATTACATGACACTGGAACTTTATTTTACATGAATTATGGTTAGAATCTATGGAACCTACGGGTAGCAGCAATTGCCAACCTGAAGTGATGTACCATCATTGTTTTGAGGTGAGTAAATAAATAAGCAGCAGTCAGTCAGCAAGATTGAGTTAATGCATGCAAATTGAAATAATTATACAGGAAGACAGATTACGTTGCATAGAACAGAACAAGGGATAGGCAGGGTTAGTGGGAGGCAGGCAGTTGGGGTCAAAATTACAAGATAGGCAGATATCCAGGAAACAGACAGGTCAATCAGATCAAGGGTAGTTGGGGTAGGTAGTAGAGAAACTGGCACAAAAGAAACAGTGGGGAGTCTTGTATAAAGCTGAACAACAGCAGCAGTGACTGGGAGGTACTGAGGATCTGGTAGAGGAGTGATTATATATTGGCAGCAAGGGGTGGGCCTTGGAGACAAGCAAGCCAGACAGTTGCTTGAAGCCCTGGCCACTAGGGGGTCCCCTCAAGTTGCCCAATTATTCAGCAACAACAATCTGCAATTTTACAATGACATGAATCCACAGCAGCAAACCAACTAATTTGCAGTGCACTTTTGGAATAAGGAAACTTTTATTTTTTATATATTTTTTGTTAGTCTATGAATATTTAAAACAACAACGATTGATAGTCCTCAGCTTTCAGGGACATCTGTTGGACCTTCCTTTGAGAACTTAACTCATCTATTTTTTTCAGTATTCATCTCAAATGTCTGCGAAATTGTGAAAAAAAATATTTTTGCACCATGCACAGGTGGGGTGGGGGCCCCAGGAATTTCTTGCTTGGAGCCCCAAGAGACCCTAGCAACACCACTGCTGGTAGCATGATGAGCTACAGCAGTGTTCACAGGTGATCAGAGCTGGCTGATGAGGTGGGTGTGGCTGAGTGAGTAAGAGGGAGAGGGAGGAGCAGACAGGTGGATCGGGATTGGTGGAAAGGTGAGGCATGGTGAGGGAGAGGATGGCTGCAAAAAGTCCAAGGTCAAAACAAGGAATGTAATAAGGTGAGAAACAGTGACAACCCTATTGTTTTTTAATGTGTTGTATTATTAAAGTAATCAACCACACATTCAACACTGAAATGTTCAATCAATGTTTTTTTCCAGTTGAGACATAACTACTGACATAGGCCACACCCACTTCTCCACAAACTGTACGTTTTCAAACTAATCTGTGGAATTGTGATTAGAATAATAAACATGGTGTAACATTGGAAAAAGATTAGAAAAAAAATTTAAGCGCACCTTTGTGATTTGAATGACTGATTTTTGCTAGCACTGGGAATAAAATGCAGTAATTTAGTCAAATTAACTAATGATGAGATAGACTCACACCCCGGTTTTCAGTTTAGTTATTTCAATAGATCGAACACTTCTAGTAGATGCTATGCTTATTACTCATTGGGGTTGTCTATCTTTTTTTCTATACATTGTTTTGTTGAATATCTCAGAAACAGTATATTAAACATTTAAGTGTTTTAATATCTTATTATTTTATGAAATTCAATAATCCCATTCTTTGAAGTTCACATTGAAAAATCCTTGACAATTAGGACAAGGCCTTAATTACAGTTTTGTGATGTAATTGAGCTGTTGTGAGTCACTGAGTCAGAATATCTCATCTCATCATCTGAACCCGTTTTATTCTCACTTGGGTCACAAGGGTCTGTGGGCACCTAATCCAGATCCAGCGAAGGCGAGGTACACCCTGTATGACAACAACTGGACCAATTTCCATGAAGTGTTCAGGAAAGGTGTGAGGTAGTCCAGAATAGATATCATTCACTTTTGGTGAATGTAAATCAAAGGTCAAGGTCACCAAAAATTTATTTTTGCAACAATAAGCCATACGGTAAATCAGGTAAAATGTTTGTTAGCAGCATTTTTTGTGCTTGGCACCATTTGTTTTATTTGATTTGATTCAACATTTTTGTTTTATGTTAAAGTTTATATGATAGTGTTATATTATGATCGCTGTAGGGACAACATGCTTGAGCTAAACTCATCACGTTCCAAAAAAAGTTTGGGTGTGTACTCCATATTCTGATAAAATAATCCCATCTGTGCGCGCCCTGATTAGGAAGCGATAATTATTGTGTTTTAACAGTGACTGTATAATACATGTACCACTGCTGATTTCTGAAAAGGTCAGTTAATGTGTCAGTGGTTTTACCTGCCAATCCACTTAAAGTTTGCAAGAGCAGGAACAACAGAACACCTTTAATCCCCCTCATTGTCAGCTGGGAAGCAAGTCTGAAAAAGACAAAATACATCATTTAAAAGCCAGTTAAAGTGGATTTAAATGCAAATATTTATTGTCATTATACAATCATACAACGTACATAATACACTGTAGATTTTGCAGTGTTAATTTGGAGACAATGTGACCAAATATACTCTAGAAGAAGTTAAATAAACTGTCTAAGTGTTGATTTAACACTGCAAAATTTACTGTGTACAAGAAAATTGGAGTACTGACCCATACGTTGATAGAGGAAAGGCAGGAAACAATACAATACAAAATATACACAGGAAAAACCTATATGTACAAAATTAGTGAATGCATATTGCTCATGACCCACGGTTAAAAGAAAAGCACTTGGTTGTGTCTATTTGTTAATGAAAGACATTTCTGTATTCCTTTAAAAATTCAATTTATTTAATATTTTGATTAATTTCATAATTCTTCTATAAATGTTTAGGAATTATACTCTTTGTCTTCATGTCATATTAACTGATCCAGTTTTAAATGTATCTATTGGATTAATATTTAATTGACTTAATTCTGGTTTTGAATGCAAGTAAAATGTAGATAAAATACATTTTATTTCTTACATACTTTTTTTGTTTCCAGATTAGAAGAATTATTCATAACATAATTCATTGATATAAACACATTTTAAGTTGATATTAACTTAATCCTGTGTATTTATGTAATACCCTGGTCTCTCTAAATTATTATTGTCCAAATGTAATATTGCATTATGGTGATAGACATGAATAACCACAATAAAGCAACACAGTTGGATTTTCATTACATTAAGCACACAAAAAACAATTACATGGTAAAAAGTTTTTACTAATCCCTGCTCATCACCATCATCCAGTGTCATACTTCTCTTAGGTTTATTTTTAATTCTAAAGCCATGGCACATCATTGTCAGTTGTATTCCAGACTGGGCAAGTCTGCACTTTCCACCAGGAGGCTGGTAGATTCACAAGACCATACTTGGACTATTGTCTTCCTATATCTGTTGTTCAATAACAACAGGAAGTGTTGATTCTTATTGTGTGTGATCATATGAGCATTTGTTTCTTTCTGCACCATTTGCCTGTTCAGAGCTGGGTCAAAGGTCATTCATCTAGTCTAAAAGACTGGAAACTGACACAATTGATCTCATTGAATGCATTTCAATCCAAACTCAAAGGGTTAGAGACTAACTCAATGACTTGCACTTGTTTCTCATAATTTGACTTGTGTTATAAATTATTGTATTTTTAAATGTGTGTTGTATTTCATGTTGCATCTTGCTCAGGACTCCTTTGCAAAAGAGTTTCTTTATATCAATGGGATCTTTTTTCTTGGTTAAACAATAAATAAATAAAAGTTACCTGTTGCAGGTGTGAGATGGCTGAGGCAGATGTCTTCTGGGTCAGACACTTCTTTCTTGAGCTGGAGAAGACTATGTTGCTGAATCCTTCCCATCATTTTATAGAGTTATGGTGTTGGCATCATGTGGCACAACAATGCTGAAGTATGAGGAAAAATCTGTAGATAATCTGTTGTATTATCATGGTATGAAGCAAGCAACATGCCAAATACAGGCCAAGATGACTCACATACACTGGCTGCCAAGAAACTGCTCTAAAAATATATGGATGTTATATTATATTTTTAAGGAAACAGTCTGAGTTTATTACAGAAACAAAACTGAAAGTGTTAATGTTAAATAATCAATGATGTTGCTTTCCGCATATTCACACAAGTCATTGTAGAGAAATACAGAAACAATACAATACTATCACTTTTATTGCTATTGTGTGTACCACGAAATTAAGAGTGTAGCCATATTAATAAACCACCAATATAAAAAACTAAATATACAATATCAGAAAATACAAGATAATATTTTTATTCATTGGATTGACAGGTAAAATAATAATTTCGTCTCGTTTAAAGCTCAGCTAAATAACGGACGTATGTTTGTTTTTAATATGAGACGATTCCATATTTCAAGGGACGTTTGACAACCCTATACACAAAGCACTGTAGGCGATCTGTCAATCCAACATACACATACAGCTCTATTGTCTATGAACATTAGCTTATATGCTAATCAGCTGTTTTAGCAAAACACCGGTGGCAACATTAGTGTATGACAACTTCAAAATTATCAGTATTGACAGCTTCATAGGTAAAGCTTTCATTCCATAGCTAAAGTTGCTGAACTTACCATCAGATTGAAGTTTAAGTCGCTTTGGGGAAATAAGTGTCCACTGGGTGAGTCATAGCCTCTTTGGCTGTGTAAAGCTGGTGTATCCCAAAAATAACTCTCGAAATGGGTTAACATTAGTTGGTCTTTTGTTCACAAAGTGATGGGAACACACAAAGACATTGTGGGGTGGATACTTTAAATTCAACGCCTGTGATTCAGAGGCTTGCGAAAAAAGGGAAACAACGGAGGGTATGAACATTGCTTCTTTGTGGCAGGTTTGTGGTTAAAACACTCTCTATCTCACCACTCGTTCAGGTGTTTTCTTGAGGTTTTACAACCAACAACAGCACACGTAGGCCCCGAACCACTTTTCCTCTTGTAGATGTCCATAATTTTTCTCACTGAATCACTGCGTTTATATTGGAGTTAACTAGTAAAGTCAACCGGAGGCTGCCAGAAAGGAAGTGAAGAGCATAATCAGGAAGTAAAGCGGAAACGGGTCGTAAACTTATCTATACACATTATTTGTTGACTATCTATCGCAAGCCAAATGTGTCACATTTATGCCAGTGCTTAACATGTGAAAACTAACATTTTATCCGTAGAAAGAGGGCGTTTTTCCAAGAGAACGCGTGTAAAAGACAGGCGTTTTCCTAAGAGAACGCACGTAAAAAACGACGTTTTTCCAAGAGAACGCACGTAAAAGTCGGGCGTTTTCCCAATATGATGATAATGTCCATCCTTCTTTTCTTCAGCCAATGCATTTGAAGTGTTTGCACCCAATCGCTGATCAACACAGTCAGACCAGAGCAGTTCAGTGCAGATCAGTTTTGAAGCAAACTCCGCCGAGATTGTAACAATGTTGTCATACTGTCACAAAGCCTGTTTCTTACTTTTAGGAATATAGCCTATAAATGCAGTGCACTGTTGTTTTAAATTGTTACATGTTATGAAATGGGGGTGCACCATGTCTTTGTGGACGGAAATACTAACTTTCTTTAAAATGATGTGCCGGAATCTGCAGCCTGCCAATAGCTCCTTTGATCGGGAGATGGCGCCACACAATATAGAAGAGGCTCCAGTAAGAGAGTGAACTGACCACTGAATGGAAGGGAAAGTCATCCAGCTGGTTTAGTTCAGGTCCAAAATAAGCAGTTTCTTACAGAAAGTGTAAATAAATTGTAACATTGTGAATAAGACAGATGAGTTAGGGTTAACCCTAACCCTAACACCAGGCTTCTGGAGCCTCAAAATCCCCGGGCAACCCCAGTCTCCCCCTTGCCAAACCCCCATCCATGAGGAAGGGCACCAGGTTTCTGGACCCTCTCAACCCTATTGCACCTACTAGTTAAAGGTGTCATTCCATGGTCATGTCATTAATATTGCTGTGTTTTCATTGTTGTTGAATGCATTGTGTTGGTTCTACTTAAAGATGTCATTCCATGGTCATGTCATTAATATTGCTGTGTTTTCATTGTTGTTGAATGCATTGTGTTGGTTCTACTTAATGCTGTCATTCCCTGGTTATGTCAATATTGCTGTGTCCTCCATTGTTGAATGCATTGTGTGTTGGTTCAATAAAAAAACCCTCCGGATTGCTGTATTAAGGTTGTGTGTATGTTTACCAGAGGTGTAAAGTAACTCAGTACTTCATTACTCTACTTAAGTGGCTTTTTTTTAGGTATCTGTACTTGAGTGTTAATTTTTCCTGCAACTTTTAACTTTTACTCCTTGCATGTTTCTATAAATATCTGTAGTTTATACTCCTTACATTCTCAGAATAGACTTATTACTTTTACAAACTAAACAGATGTGACACTATGAAAAATTAGTCACTTCAGAGAGAACTGTGACTTTATATAGTATAGTTTTATCTCACAATTTTGACTGTTTATCTTACTATTTTGACTTATCTCATAATTTTGACTTTAAATCTGAAAAGTATGCATTTTTATCTCATATTTACAACTTAAAAAAAAAAAATCTGACTTCTTATCTCAATTGTGACTTTTCTTTCCCCATTTTTTCCTACATTTCCTGCCCATATCCACAAAACTGAGTAACTATGATCTACACAGTGTGTTACTTTTAAATGCTTTTTAAACTTTTCTGATTTTATTTTCTGAAGTATACTGCGTTCATGGCCAAAAAAAGCCAGTTTTACTTTTGTAATTTATTACAGTTGAGAAGTTATACTTTTTTTCTTTTCACTTAAGTAGCAGAGTTGAATCGGTACTTCTACTTTTACCAGAGTATTTTTTCACACAAGTAGCTGTACTTCTACTTCAGTAAAGAATGCGAATACTTATATACTAATTTACTAATTAGTATATAACTAATATGTACTAATTTACTAATACTTATTTACTAATATATATATATATATATATATATATATATATATATATATATATATATATATATATATATATATATATATATATATATATATATATATATATATATATATATATGCACAAAAAATATACCAACAATATGAAGACATGTCAATAAATAATAACCAAGACCAGAAAGATAGCAGTGAAAAACAGACATTTTGAAATGGCTATTGTTATTTTATTGCCTTAGAATGCTGCCACAGAATCCCAACCAGTTTTGATAGATAGATAGATAGATAGATAGATAGATAGATAGATAGATAGATAGATAGATAGATAGATAGATAGATAGATAGATAGATAGATAGATAGATAGATAGATAGATAGATAGATAGATAGATAGATAGATAGATAGATAGATAGATAGATAGATAGATAGATAAATAGATAGATAACCCTGAAAAACAGTTAAATATAATCAATTATATAAGTAAATATAATGAAAAGCAGAATAATTTGATTTACAAACATTTGAATGAATGCATAATAGATACTCGAAACTGCTATGATGGCCCTGACCAGTTTCCCTTGTTTGCTTTGTCTCTGTCCCAGATAATTGGCCCACTTTTCCATTTGATCTTGGGGCATGCTATCGAGTGACCTTGGAGGTGCGGCTGAGGATTACCAATGGGTCACACCTGGTTGGAGAAGCAGCTAAACCACATTTTCTCCCTCAGTTGTGATTCTTCAGAACTGACAGCCATGGGTTGACTCCTTGTGATTAAATAAAAAATAATCCATTTTGAAAGTTCTGCATAGTTTAGATGTAAAAGGTCGTCTTACTGATTGTCAGGTTTAATCTGTAAGAAAAAACACAAACATAAATGAGACAGGAGAGAATATGTTTTAAGATAAAATAGTGAGGAGAGCAAGCAGAGCAGATATTCAGTTACACTGTTCTACCTTATTCTGAATTTGTCTCTGCCTGGAAACTGCTTTTATTCAGGGAAAAGGTGGGCCTAAATTTACATTGTTCGGGTAAGTCTGAAGTTTCACGGAGAGATTTACATTCTTTATTGTTGGGTCATCTTTATCTTCGGCTCCTGTCTCTTCATCACTTGCAAATTCACCTTTGGCTCTAACAGTCTTGTAAATAGTTAGCTGCAGACATTCCCAATAAAGATTAGAACAACAATATTATTGCATATTACGTAAACACTGATGATCCAGCCTTTATGTGGAAGGAACATATGGAAGCATCTATCTTAGCTAGCTAATTTTTTTGTCTTAATCCTTACTTTACCATTTATTTAATATGCCTATAAAAGGCTATGGTCTGTTTGACGTAGGTTATCGTCCAATCACTCTTAATGCTAGACTTTTTGATAGAATACATAATTTATTCACTTTTGGCTGTTTTAAAATCCAGTAAATGAAGCTAAATAGATAGAAAATCATTGTGAAGCGTATTGACGGACTCCATGTTGGATTCTGTTACTTCCGCCCCAAGTCCATCTTTGACCCAGTGCCGACCCTTCTGCTTCCGGTCATTGAGTGCTTAGCTCACAAAAAAGCAGACAGCATTATCATAATGTCATTTTTGTATTATTCTGAACAAATTTTGGGAACATAATGTTGTGGAATAGCCAATGAGAAGCGTTTTAGGCGGTGCAGAGAGAGGGGGGTACAGAGAGTTTTTGGGAGCGGAGAAAAAGAGTTAAATGTACAGAGTGTGACCGGCGACCGGAGCAGGTGTTGTCCCGTACTTGGAAATAAACATTGAAAACGAAGCTCACTGAAACCGTTCCTTTTGTTCTAAGAACCTGCAGAGGGAAGTTACTTACTTCCGCCTTGGTGGGGCGGTATTTCCCCCTGAATAATGACTACAGGATAACGTCAGGAACTGTTCATAATAAGTTTACAATAATAACACAAAAAAGAACGAAAAAGTTTATTTTGGGATCCACGAACTTCTAGTTCATAATTTGGAAGAATGAACGATGAACTGAACTAATTCTAGGTGACTAATAAGTCACCTGGTGTCGTCGTCGTCGTCGTCCCCCCCCCCCCCCCCCCCCCCCCCCCCCCCGGGGGGGAGTGGTGGCTCTCCTGACAGTGTCTGCACGGGAGCCATGGACGAATGGACGACAGGATCTGCAGTTTCTCGCCTGTGCCAACCTGTGACCCCGGACCACTGCCCCTGCCTGTCTGGACCAGCCCCCCTTCCTGCATTTATACATGGACGTTCATCTATAGCCTGTCCGTCCATGGGAATGGATCTCTCCTTCAATGTGGTTCTCCTCGAGATTTCTTCTTTTTCCCACTGGGTTTTGAAGTTTTTTCTTGCCGAGAAGGAGGGTCTAAGGACAGGGGATGCTTGGGACTTTTTCATGTATCTCTGTAGTTGATTGTGTTTTTGTAAAGCCCTTTGAGACGACTTTGTTGTGATTTAGGGCTTTATAAATAAAATTGAATTGAATTGAATTCATATTGAGTAACTTAAACTGAACTTTGAACTAGTTCCTAATCAAGGTGAACTTTCCCCACACTGTCAATTAGTAACATTAATTAAACCCGATCTCAGGCCCCATGAGCCTCCTTGAAGGGGCAGAGACTCCACACTGCGTGGTCTTCATTGTGCTGCTGTGACCTTAATGACCTGGCCATAACCCTCTGTACTTTGTCCGAACAATAGGTGGCGACAAAGAGCGTCAGCATCTCACTGACATCCACTGATGACACCACAGAAGAAGAAGTCAAACAAACATGGCGGAAAATAGTGACAGACCCCGAAGGTCCACGGATAATTGTGATGAAATAGAGGCCAGTACGACCCCCAAACCCACCAGAAATGTCAGTCCAGAGGATTCAATGTCTGAATACTCTCGGGACCTCCGGAGCGTCCTCGTAACCAGCGTTTTAAACCTTGAAACGCTTGACCTAGATCTGTACAGGTAATGTTAACTTAAATCTTCCACTATCACAGTGTACTTTTTACGCACACTTTGCACTTTGTGTTAAAAACTCCCTGAGCTTCCAACACTACCGTATTTCCCGGGCCTCTCCCGTATTTCAGATCCATCTTTCGCTCCTTTCCCAACATATTTGGATGATGTTCTCCAGTTGACACAGATCATGTATGGAACGAATACACATTATTTGTTGACTCTCTGACAATTCATGGATTAGAAGTTGATCTATGCGCAGGTTGAAACTTTTCCATCCCTCTTTCAAATTCTATTCAACTAAAATTCGCACATTGTAAACGAAACAGAATTATAAGACTAGCATCTGTCTCCCAAGTGTGCCAAAAACACACGATTTCTTCCATTATGCCATTAAAGCATAAATCATGCAAAAAATGTGTTGTATTTTGTATCAAAAATGTAGTGACATCATGATTAATAGTTATCGTTTAAAGAATTATTAATGTAACACGGATTATTATTTGATATGTAGGATTATGGCTGACCCTGATTTATAAAAATAAAATAAAATTACAACAGAAAAATAAAACAATATAATATTGAATGATTTGTTTTATATGTGTGTATTTTACATGCACTTGGAGACCCATGCTAGTGCTTATGAACATTTGACAAGCTCCATCAATAATCATGCAAATTAACCAATGTTGGTCTGAATCATTGACATATGGAAGGCTGCAAATCTCAAATCATATGTTATTTGATTTTCATCTCATAATTTGGGTGAAAAAAAAATTTCATTCAAATATGGTGCGTTTACATTACAAACACAGCATTTAAATTGTTAAAAATGGGACAGTTAAGTATTTAATATTTTTATTTTCAGCTCAAGTTAATAAAAAACAAAACAAAAACGTAAGTGTTAAAAAGAAATAGCATGATTTTTTTTCCTTTTTACATTATTCCACAAGTTGGATTTTGTGAAACACTTAATACTCAGTAAGGGCCTTTTTGAGAGTGGTAATAGAGGGTTAAATTTTTTATAACCAAAGATTTCCAATAGCTGGTAAAAACACATAACACTATAGTGATGATGAGGCCTTGAATAACAGAGGAAATATCAGAGAAGTTCCATGACATTCTGGGATGTTCATACATCAGGTTCATGGCAACATTTTCTGAATTATGTCATCAACCTGCCACAGATGAATTGTGAAATGTATACAATGATTTTGCCTTCCCCCTTAAATGGTTGTTAGTTCAGGTACATCTTCCCTAACTTTGTTGAAGGCATTTTTAGCAGTTAAAAAAATTATATATATATATATATATATATATATATATATATATATATATATATATATATATATATATATATATATATATATATATATATATATATATATATATATATATATATATATATATATATATATAAAAGTACTCAGAGAATGCAGACTCCACCGAAGTAGATCAGCCCATCTCCTGAAGACATGCAAGTGCTCAGTGGAAAAGGGGGGCAAGTGTGGTCGAAGTTCTTTCCGCCATTCATTGTCCACAATTCCATTCACACAGTTCTTCAACCAACTGCTGGTTCTACTGGGTCTGATCCAATATCTCCTCCTAGTTGGCTGTTGTAACACAAACACTAGTCTGCAGTCTGCTGCTCTGTTTTTGTGAAGGGGTGTCTCACTTCAGGGGTCAAAGTTCCGACAGATGGGGCTGTGACAACATGTTTGTTTGACACGTGATCTCCAAGCCTAACGTAGTACTGTCTTCCCCTAATATATGTTTTGAACTACTGTAGTACACTGTCAGAGAGACCTACGCACTCTTCCAGTCGATTATACAGGATGTCATGATTGATTGTGTCAAATGCAACGCTTAGGTCAAGGAGGACCAAGATTGAGACCTTATTGGCATCAGAGTTAAGTCTGAGGTCACTAATTATTTTGGTGAGGGCGGTCTCAGTGCTATGACACACCCTGAAGCCTGATTGGAATTTTTCTAAGATGTTATTTTCTTTTAGATAGTTATTCATTTGATCAGAGACTATCTTTTCCAGTGCTTTGCCCATGAACGGGAGATTAGATATAGGACAAAAACTAGCCATAGAATTACTGTCAAGATTTGGCTTTTTTAGTAAGGGTTTGATAACAGCTGTTATGAAGGCATCCAGAAAAATACTAGTTAGGAGAGATATGTTTATAGTCTGTAATAAATGATCTGAGACACTAGATAAATGATACTCGGTGGTATTATGCAAATTGCAAGTATGCAAATTTTGGGTTTGAGTTGAAAATGTAACTTAATTTTTTTTTAAATAGTGTAGAGAATCGTAATATCTGTTTTTATCAAGATCAAATCATGATACACTTTGTTTCCAGGATCGTGCAGCCCTACTCCATGGTTACTTTCTGGCCTCCAGCTGAAATCGCAATGTCATCATGATCACGTGACTGAAACCTACCTACTGTATTATCCGCTCATTAACTGAAAATACCAGTTTAATGTGGATGAAAGGCCGGTCCATTACAATACTTTTGGGGACGTGACCGAAACGGTCTTCATCCGGAAAGGGCCCAAGTAAAATATGTATTAAGATACTACACCTGTTTCTCTGCAAACATTATTAGGTAAGGTGTGACTGTACAGATAATCTATTGAATAGATTCTATTCAATGGAAAGACAAATAATTCTAGTGATAGAAAAAATGTAATGACTCATGGCCAACTGTTTATCAGTGTGAATGATGTTAGTTTCATGTATGTTTTACCCTTTTAAATAAGTGTTTTCTCAGTTTTCAAATTATTTCTCAATGAAAGCATCTAATATTAAAAACATTCTATAGAAATAAAAAAAAAATTGAACCACAGAACTGCAAACAAGTTACAAAGACTAAAATGTTTATACTTTAGACAGAAAAGTTAAATTTGAGACTTTTCTGTAATCCTATACAAGTACCAAACTATTACACATAAACACAATCACTCACTGTTAATTAGATCCATTTTTCTGCCTTAAAACTAAACCTGAAAATGAAAAACTCCTACATACATGTGGTGATACCTGATTTTCTGATGTCTGTGTGTTTTTTCCTCCAGAGGGACACACCATTGGGTACCCCGCACCCAGCGTCTGTTTGGAGGTCAGGTCGTTGGTCAGGCTCTTGTTGCTGCTGCCAAATCTGTCAGTGATAATGTCTACGCACATTCTCTACACTGTTACTTTGTACGCGCAGGTAAGGTTGAGGTAGATGAGACTTGAATTGAATGAGGTAAAGTAAGGTTGGATAAGGTAGGATAACCAAAATCAAGGACATCAGATCTAGCCTTTTAGTTTTACCTGTTGACATACCTGATCAGGTGTCCTTGCCTGAGGAGACACTGGAGAGTTTTGCCCTGGTTGATGCTTGGACACTTGGTCGAGTTTTCTCTCAAGTAAATCCAACAACCTGCCTTTTAGACCCAATTCCCACATCACTTTTAAAATCAATTCATGGATTCTTTGAGGAACAGTTTTTAAACATTATGAATTGCTCTCTTCAGACGGGTGTATAAATCACCACAGCGATAGTAAATAAATCGGTTGTAAAGAGCCTGAACTGTTGTCTGTTGGATATGGTTGATTAAGGGGACCCGAAGGTGCCGGTCTTGTACCAGGTGGACCGCACGAGGGATGGCCGCAGTTTCTCGGTGCGTTCTGTGAAGGCCATCCAACATGGACAGCCCATCCTGATCTGCCAGGCGTCCTTCCAGATGCTGCAGCCGAGTCCAGTTGAGCACCAGTTCACCATGCCCGTCGTCCCGCAGCCTGAAGACCTGCCCACAGTGGAGGAGCTCATCCAGTCCTACCTCAGGTGGAGCAAACATGTCAGAGCAAACCCTCTGACTATTAGTATAAACTAAAGCAGTGGTATCGAACATATGGTCTGCACACCAAACTCAGAGTTTGATCCAATCCATGGGATAAATTTATGAAATGAAAGAAGTGCACTAAAGATATTAAATATCGGCTTCGGCTTTTTGGCCAGTGTGTTGTTTTTGGGCAGTGGCTGTTTTTGGGCAGTGTAGGCTGATTATAATCGGCAGCAGTTTGATGGATGCAACATCAATGTGGACTTACTTTGTGGTTTTGTTTATGTATCTATCTGGATACCATTTGACAACTGATGTGTGTAGGCTTTTGTTTGTTTTTGTTTATTTATGTTTGGGAAGGTTGTATTTAAAAAAAATAAATAAAAAATGTATTTATTTATTTGTGAAAATGGGAAAATAATTACAATATTGAGAAAATGTCTGAAATATTTTAGTTTAATAAACTAAGCGGGGAAAAAAGATATTAAAAATGGCTGTAGTTCAGGCTCCACATTCAGCCCAGTCTTAAATCAGGCAGGTCCGATCAGTCGCATACATATAAATAATTGCAACTCCAAATTGTTCTCCATTTGTGTAAAAAAAAAAAAAAGGAATTTTACATGAAATAACTTGAACAGATATGAACCTGAAATGTATTAAAAGGTGTAAGTGTAGTTTTAACAATATTCTTCCTGTTATTAAATGTTTTATGTATTTGTAGATCAGTGTGAACTGTACATTGTAATACGTGTGAATGATAACTTGAGGCAAAATACTGATAACATTCTACATATTTTCCTTAAGAAATGTCAGGTCATTCATGTTGTTCACATTTTCTAAAGAGTTGTTTGTGAATGTAAACATTTTCATAGTGTAATCTAACTTTTTTCATTGTAAAACTACAGAAAAGTTTATTTATACATCATTATGCCATTATTTTGCTGGTTTTTCCCACTTCATATCCTATTGGGTTAAATGTGAACCCTGAACTATTATGAGTTTGACATCTGTGTTGTGTCCTGGATTCAAAAATACATTACTTTATGATGTGTTGTTCTTTCCTTTTGTTTTTTCACAGTAAACCTGACCTGGCAGAAGATGCAAAACAGGGTCTTAACAAACTACTGGCTAATGAAGTCCCTATCGAGATAAAGCCAGTCAGTCCCCCAACATTTTACAGATTTGCTGCGACTGAGCCCAAGTTGGTATTCTGGGTGCGAGCACGAGGACATATTGGTAATTTAATCACCTTGAAATATATTTGTAAAGGTTTGTGAAAATTCATAGTTTTCTGCACAAATTGCTTAAAAAATATGATCTGATCAATATCTATGTCAAGAGTACAAACACAATGTTGTTAATCCAATTTGATCAAATATTATATTAAGTGTCCCAAGTCATGGATTTAGTTTAGGGACCATATACAGGTCAATTTGACCCAAAATAATTGGATAAGTTAGAAATAATGACAACTCCAACTGATTAATTCCAGACTTCACTTCCTTATTTGCAGCAGCAGCACAATGAGTTGTTAATACAAATATTCCCTTAAGACGTGAAATGTTACAATTATCCATTGGTATCAACTTAAGAACAATGTGTTTGTCTAAAGTTGTGACATAAAAGGTGATATTTTAATAACTGAGAAATTTCAATCCATTGTGCTTTTTTTTCTCCACAGTATTGAATAATGTTTAGAACCTTTCCACCAGACTAGTTGTGTTCTGCTTGGGGTAGTTATCAGCAGTAGTCAACGGAGGGCACTGCACAATGAAATAACATATGATCCCATCCAGCTTTTGGACAAAGTTTTATTTTTGTCTTGTTAATTGGTTTTAAGTGTTGAAAGTAGTTTGTTACCATTTGCGCCAACACTTTCAACAGTTTCAGCTTACATCTGACCTGCGCCTCCATCCTATAATGTATTTCATTGTCAAATCACTTCAGTGTTTTTTCATCAAACTTTAATCAAACTCTACAATGTAGAGTCTACATGTTGAAAAGTTTGATTTGTGAAGACATTAACTGTGTTGTTTTGATCTTCTCTGCCTATTGTTACCTCTGTGCACTATATGATACACCCATAGTACGTCCACAGTGTAGGACACATTAAAACAAGCTCAAACATTACAGATGTGAGAATATGAATTGCACTGATGGCATCCTTCTATCTCAGAAGATAATGGATCTGCGCTGTAGTTTAGGTGACCTCTCCAGGGCGCAGGCGCAGGCAGTGTGTATGGAGGTCCTGCGTTGCCCAGTCGTCAGGATCCCCCTCTTGGCTTTGTTGATGTGATCCAAAGGAGAGCAGACCAATACATTTGGCACTAACTTGGCTGCAGGAGCTGCCAGAGAGTAGTCAAAAATGACAACTAGCCGCCTTTGGGTCTCCACTCCGGATTTCTGTTGGGTTTACTCCTTAGTCTTTTCTTCTCCCGAAAATACCCGCAAGGCAGCGGAGTCATTATCCAATGGCCGAGGCATGGATACTGTCTTTGGACTCAGGGTCTGCACGCCCTAGTCTATCCAGTGCTCCTGAGCACTTCAAGGGTTTTAGGTTGGACTTTTCCTTGTCCTAGATGGACTGACTGTCGAGGCTCTCGAGTTCCATCTACCCAGAATGCAACAGGTAGTACTGGGCTACATTTTACCAGTAGAGGCGAGTGAAGTGGCCCCCTGGACGGGCCAGCCAGGTATTCACCTTTGCGACCCCCAGCGTGGTGCCCTCCAGTTGCGAGAGCCACCAATGCGAACCCTTATAGAATAGCACCAGCTCCATATTTATTGACCCTAACCCTAACCCTACTGTACAAAGTTGTTGATACAAATACAACTTTAGTAAAACTACTAAAATGTGAATAAATACTAGATTAAGACTAAAACACACAGTATTTGAAAAAAAGTATATACACTAATAGAATAAACAAATAAAATACGCAGACTTGTATTAAAAGCCAGTGGAAATATGGGCATGTGTGAGTAGAATGAAGCAGAATTATATTTATTTACCTACCTTTATTTAACCAGGAAATCCCATTGAGATTAGAAATGTCTTTTACGAGGGAGACCTGGCCAAGGTATCAACCATACAAAGTCAGAACTATGGAAAACACATGCATAAATAAGGTAACAGTTATTCAACCATAATGGTAAAACAATGACAGTCCTCCTTTTTTGTATTTACTTACATTTTAATTAAATAACTAAAATAATTGATTTTGTTTGGAGCCATGTTGCTGTGACCTATTTTCATGAGCATTTTCTAAGAATTACATTACAAAAGGATCATGGAGGTAGAAAATATAATACATTTCACTGATGGCGTTACATGGCATAAAATGTTTGCAGCATTTGATGATAGACGTGTGTGTGTGTGTGTGTGTGTGTGTGTGTGTGTGTTTTTTGCAGGTGAAGGAAACATGAAGCTACATTGCTGTGTGGCTGCTTATGTGTCAGACTATGCATTTCTGGGCACAGCACTGGTGCCTTATCCAAACTACCGAGTGCATTTCATGGCCTCTCTGGATCATTCCATGTGGTTCCACAGCACCTTCCGCAGCGATGAGTGGATGTTATATGAGTGTGAGAGTCCATGGGCAGGTCAGTATTTCACCCACTTCCTGTTTTACTTTGTTCTGTCTATTAACTTTTAAGTAATGTAAAGTCACATCTACTGCACCTGAAGAAATATTTATTCAAAATGTACAGTTTTCTTATGTATACCATCATTGTTTTTGTGCATCTCACTTTGATTTTATATTTATTTTAAAACCAGTTTTCTAGACATGGATTGATCCTGATTCAAGATTATAAGATTATTCAGTTGACTCAATTATTAACCCCCCCTCCCATTTGTGTGTCTTTTGTTTGATGCAAAAACTACTGGACCAATTTGCATGACATTTTCAGTAAAGGTACAAGGTAGACCAGAATAGATCACATTAAATTTCAGAGAATGTAGGTCTCATGCTATCAGACTGTTTAACGCAGCCAATTTAGGGTAGAGGTGGGAGTGGAAAGCCTCTGGTGTCCCCCTTCAACCCCTTTGCACTCCAATAACCCCTTTACACATAGCACTTACTATGTTTGTTTTTTAATGTAGTATTTATTTAGCGCTATCTTGTTTGGTATTGGATAGGATAGGATAGGATATATACAGGTATTGTAGAATATATGCAGATAACAAGGAATATATGTATATACAAGTAATATAGGATGTGTACAGGTAACAGGATGTATGCAGGCATAATAGCATATAGAAAGGTATTACTGAATACATATAAATAAAGGACATAACGAAAATATAGGATAAATAGGGGCAATATAGGATATGTATATACCAAGTAAAATTCAGAAAAAATTGTAACTTAAAGCTCTTTTAATGTGTCACACTAACTACATGTCATGGAGCGTGTTGTATTACAGCCTATGTTGACATTGTTTACGTTTTTTATCCTCTAGGTGGCAGTCGTGGACTGGTTCAAGGTCGGATGTGGAGGAGGGATGGGGTACTGGCTGTGTCATGTTCCCAGGAAGGCGTCCTTAGAGTGAAAGCAGCCAAAAACCGAAGCAAACTATAAGCACACTCCTGAGTTTATGTTTTATAATAGAAGTACTTTATTGATCCCACAATTGGGAAATTGCTTGTTTAACTGTTATAATAATGTATAATATATTGCTGCTCCATAAATTGTAATTGAATCATATTTTGTTTTTAATTTACAGATAATATATTGATGTTTTTACTAAAGTTTCACCTAAGTCAATGCAACAAATGAATGATGTCTGTTTTATTTTCAGTTCAATTTTATTTGTTGAGCCCCAAATCAGAATAAGGTTGTCTCATAGGGCTGTACAGAGTTGGTTGTCAAAAAAAGCAATCAATGAAATACACAGTAAATGAAAGAAACAGATAATGTCCCAGCCATCCCCTGTCCTTAGAACCTCCTTCTCAGCAAGGGAAAACTCGAGAACCACAGTGAAAGAGAGATCCACTCCCATGGACAGCCTCCCATAGATGGAGGGTGCTGGTCCATCCACCAGACAGGTGGTGGTGGGGCAGGAGGTTCAGGGTCACAGGTGAGTCACTGCATTTTAACTCAAGTGCTTGCAAAGGTCTGTCATTACATAAGTGACAATGGTTTGTACATGAATTAATGCATATAGTTTAGATATCAATGAAATGACCAAATAACTGCAGAGATCTGACCTAAAGATCACTTTTATACTTCTCATCACTTCATTAAAATACTAAAGGGGAATTTAGCAAGGGATAATACATGGAACACGAATTACTATCAGAAAAATATTCCCAGATGGGGTGAACAACAAGGCGTCGGGGTGTTGTTCCACCACGAAGGGGAATATTTTTCGATAGTAACTTGTGTTCCATGTATTATCCCGCTTATTCTACGGGTTATTACAGTTTATTACTGTCACTACTCTGACAGACTAGTGTTGTGAAATAGGCGTGGCAGACAGAAGGGGGGTGCAGAGAGTTTTAGGCAGCGAAAAGAGAAAGACAGATGTACACAGTCAGGTCGGCGACCGGAGCAGGTGTTGTCCCGTTCCTGCAAATAAATACTGAAAACGAAGCTCACTGAAACCACTCCTTGTTTTATAAAAACCAGCATAGAGGAGTTAACCGAGGGGTTAAATTCTTACTTCGGCCCTGGAGATTTTGTACGAGATGAGGACGGCAATTTCCCCTGATTTCCTGACTACGGTAAGGATAACATCAGGATAGGTTAACATTGGATAAGCTAGCAGTTACAACGAAGATAATATTTGCTTTAAAAGTGTCCGAACTACCTGCGGAGTGATATTGTACAGTGAATCTGAAGTGACAAAACCCGTTGCCATGGGCCACAGGCGTTAACAGCGCAGCGGGCGGTTATCGAAAAAAATCCGCCCGCTGACGTCATTCAAAGTGAACAGGACGTTCTAGAGGGCCGTAGAATAAGAGTAAACAAATCGAATGTAATAATTCATCATTGCAAAATGCCATCAACCCCGTTCGGAATTCCAAAATGGTTTCACCCTGCCCGAGAGAAATTTGCGCGTTCCCTCCTGAAGTTTTTCACGCATTCTTCTCATATGTACTAGTGAGAATGAAGGAAGAACCAGTTAAATGGGAGTGGGAAATGAGGAATGATGAAGAGTGCACTGTTCTGAGGGTGAAAAGTCAATCTGGATTTACGCTTTCAGTGCACCAACAACTTCAACTCAGGCTAACACTAGCTACAGTAAGACCCTTTTCCAGTTCCAGGCAGAGTGTGGTTGACCTAATTTTTGTGGCCACAGGAACTCTGTCAACATTAAGGACCCATATTGGGGATGAGACATTTATGTAGGCTGGCTCAGATATTATTCATTGTTCGTCGGGGATGTGCAGTGATACATCCTTGTATTTATGCTGATGAAATAATGGGAGTTCAAATACATCTTTATTGGAACAATCAAAATATTTTTTCTTGATGTGTTAGAAGCTAACCTCTCCAAGTTGGGGCGCATCTGGTTGTAAAAACCAGGGCCGTTTTTAAACGCAGTCGTGTTTATTAAGTGCAGACCAATACTGTATTTAACCCAAAGCCTACCATGATGTTTGTTATTGAGCATCACCTAATTGTGTTTAGTTGAACTTTATGGTTGGGGGACAGTATAGTTCAGCTGTGTGTCATACATGGATGTGCATGATGTGATGGATGTGTTGGTTATCATGTACACGCCGTCATTTGAGTGTCTTCCTTGTGCATATAATTTTACATGCAATTGGTCCCTGGCGTGCAAGGTCTACACTAAATACAAGAAGATTTTAAATCTGTATGCCATGCTTGGATCCCAGTGTGCTTGTGCTTTGGTCAATGGTATGCGCTGCACAGTTTGGTTTTTGGTCTGCTGGATATACAAGTGTTGTTTAAGTAAAACTGTGAAATGTTTGTGCCCTACAGAGGACATTATAGGGTGGCTGTGGCTCAGCTGGTAGAGTGGGTTGCCCAATGACTGAGAGGTTGGCGGTTTGTGTCCCAGCTCTGGCTGTCCACATGTCGAAGTGCCCTTGGGCAAGACACTGAACCCTGACTTAGGCCCCCGGTAGGACTGACAGAACCGTAGAAACCTACTGGCCATGAAGGTGGAAAGTGCAGAACATTTACCATTACTGGGCCTAAGGGAGATATTTTAGGAGATATTAGCAAATTTGGAATACAATAGCCTTACTTATATGATCACGTTCCAATGGCACTTTGGCAACATAAAAATGACCAAAGACTACGGATGCCCTTGGGTCAACATTCTAATTCACATCATTCTCTGTTGTGTGTGTGTGTGTGTGTTGGTTGCATTTTTCTGTTTATGGTTCATGTCTAATCACAGTAATTATCTCCACAATGGTTTAAATACATTATTTGTCAACATACTTAAAGTTCAAATCGAAAACCTTTGCACATTCCCTAAAATATATATTATTATATATAAAATATTCCTTGACGGGGTGTCGTTCGACCCCGTCGAGGAATATTTTTCTGATCGTAACTCGTGGGGAATACATTATCCCTTGCATGTATCGCTTTTAGCCCAGGATATCTGGCATTCTCTTGAGTGAGAAGTTGGATGATCTTAAAGGTGCTTTCTGTCAGATAGAAAAATTAAAGTCAGAATAAATGGTGCTTTTAGGAATAAGTATAAGGTTGATAATGGTACCCCACAAGGTAGCATAATAAGCCCATTATTGTTCAAAGTTATGATGAATGATGCTTTTAAAGATGTAGATAAATCCATAGATGTCGCATTATTTGCTGATGATGGAGCTATGTGGAAGAGAGGAAAGAACATAGAGCATACTGTACATAAAATCAAACAGGCAGTTGACACTGTACAAAACTGCACACCATATGTTACTTGCCAACCACCAGAAGAAGAAGGTGAGGGTAATGAGGAAGTGGACATTTTAGCAAAACAGGCACTCAGATCAAAAACAATAAACAACAATATCCATCTCGGGAGAGTTGAAGGGAAATCGATCATAGAAGGAGAAGGAGAATTAGAAGAAGTAGAAGTAGAAGTAGTTGTAGTTGTAGTAGTAGTAGTAGTAGTTGTAGTTGTAGTTGTAGTTGTTTTCATTTCCGGTTCGGGGACACTCAGCCCGGAAGTGAAAGTGTGGTATATTTTTGGCCTACGTTCAACTGCACATCAATACACATAGACGGAGATGCCTCGGGTTTATGTTGGCAAACTTAGCTCCAATATTCGAGAGAAAGACATTCAAAGGTTTTTCAGCGGGTACGGAAAATTACTCGAGGTCGACCTGAAAAATGGGTAAGATTAGCTCTTTCTTCCATTCGCTGAGCCAAGCTAACAGCAAAGCTAATGTCAACACTTTACTATCGTTAAATCAGACAGCGGTACTCTGTACTCTGCCAGATAAAAAAAAAAACCCCAACAACACTGGACTGCAGTCTATTATTTAAATCTTGTGTGAGTGCAAATGCCTTTCGACTTGCCTGTGAGTTAACGTGAGCTCGACACTATTTTTCCCCCTCGCTAATATTTGCAAGTGAATGTTGGCTTTATTTCCAATAGAATAGTAGAGCCCCGAGGAAATTAATAAGATGTGGAAATACTAACGTTATGAATAAATAACTACAAGATTAACACATTTTAACAAAGCATATTTTGCTAATCTACATGAGTATTTTCATTCGTACTGCTTGAAAATTCACAGGTATTCGTGCATTTTTTTTGTCATTGCACTGTCATTTTAAGAGCCAAGAAATGGAGCAGAATAGTATTTAAGATTCAACCCATTCACCCGATTGATACTCTCCTTCTTTTGGTTATGAAAAGTCCAGCTCCTGTACATGGAAAATTGGAAACACTTTATTTATTTAGCTGGGACAGTACACGTTAATGACCATTGCTGGAAATGTGCCAGTATTAGCAAAAACTATTTTTCAACTGATGTCCCTGGGTAAGAAGTTTGATTTGATTTTTGATTTGATTTGAATGATTTATTTCGAACATGTGCAAAGTGCAACAATAATACAACAATAATAATAATAACAATGACATGTCCTAAAAGGAGTAGGATGAAGCATAAGCTTATTTAATCCTACCCCTTCTTCACTTCACCAATATAGCAATATAGTGCATAGTACAAAAAATGATGATAATAATAAAAATAATAACAAAACCAATAATCAATAACTGAAGTACTAAACGTATACATATATACAAAAAAGTTAAGTATCAACATTCAATTAAATTCAATTTAGTTTATTTCGAGCACACAAAATCATCAACTTGTCAACATTTTTTGTACTCAAAAATGAGTGTGAAAAACTAAAACATAAACTCCCACCCCTCTATTGCAAACCAATAATTCCGCTTCCTATGCCCCAGCACACCTCATATCAACCCCTGATCAACACAAGCATCCATAACGATTTATCAACACATTGTCACCTCACACAATCTGATGTGCACAATCAGTTCAATTCAATCTTATATACATACAACAAAAAATATATATGTACATACCAAATAAAGAACGATATAACCAAAAACATAACAAAACAACATAGTTAGAAAAAGGCGTCGGAAGAAGCAACACTTTTTTTGGTAAAGATTCCTACCCCTTTTCAATTATTACCAAGTTTTGTGATCATATAGAATCATATATAAATGTATATACCATACACACACACACACACACACACACACACACACATATATATATATATATATATATATATATATATATATATACACACACACACATACATACATATTCAACATGATTATCCCCATAAATATATATACATATATATATATATATATATATATATATATATATATATATATATATATATATATATATATATTCTATGATACATTAATTAGAATATATCTTCAGTATATCACTAATATATCAATTTACACTACATTTCTATATATAGTGTAAGCGTATAAATACACACGTACCCATACATACACACACCTATACTCGCATACACACATAACAATCTCACTACCTCACCCTTAGTTACAGGCTTCCTCTTCCATATAATTGTTTAGAAATAATTTGTTGTACTTTTTAAAACAGATTTATGTTACTACTTTGTTTTATTTCTGTCTCCGGACTGTTCCACAGAGCCATCCCACAGCTTGACACACGCATACCTTTCCTTGTAGTTTGGACCTTTGGTTTTTTAAAGTTTAAGCCCCCTCTTAAATTGTATCCACCCTCCTTCTCTATATACATCCCCTATACATTTTTTGGTAATAGATTATTTCTTGCTTTATACATTATTTGTCCTGTTTTGACCTTGACCACATTAACAAATCCTGATCCAGATGATTTAATTTCCAGTCAGTCTTTGGTTTTACCTTTTCTACTGTGAGAATCATTTCTTGTTGAAACCAACGATAATTAGAATTAGAATGACATTGCACTCTATGGTTATTTTACCTTTAGTGAAGCATCTGTTCTATCCTAACATTTTTCTCTTGTAGGTATGGATTTGTGGAGTTTGAGGACATGCGGGATGCAGATGATGCTGTGTATGAACTGAGTGGCAAGGAGCTGTGTGGAGAGCGAGTCGTCATTGAGCATGCCCGTGGTCCACGGAGGAATGGATATGGCTTCAGTGGACGTAGTAAGTTCACCAGATCATGTTAAAAGACATAATTGAAAATAAAGGATATTCTAATCAACCTTTGCAAAGTAGCTGGTATTATGATGATAATTGTCTGATTATTGAAGTGTCAAAAAAGGCATTGTAATTAAGGACACCCTTTTATATTTCTAGTCTTGTCCATGTTCACAAATATGTCCACAGCCACCTACTGAATTAAATCCACGTTCTTTCTGTTGTGCTGCAGAAAAAACGTGTTAAAATCAATCGCTTAATTATAGCATAGATTTTCAAGATGGTAACACTTATGAAGGTGCGTTGTCTCCGTCTGAAGCCAACATTAACAAAGTGCTTGATGTCTCAATTTGAAAGAGTCCGCTGCGGGCTGAGTCCGATGTCCAGTGAGGGTTAAGATGACTGACTGCCTAACCTGTTTGGCGTGGGCTTGCCTCTTACAATGTGTGTGTGAGACGTTTGCCCTTTGACCATTCGTTGACATAACCGGAAGCCATGATGACAGCCTCCTTTTCCAATAGACCAGGGTGATGGATGATGAGGAATCCAGTTGGTTTTACTGTTGCCACACATGTTGCAGAGGAGCCGAGCCAACACCTGTTTCAGCCATTCATTTGGCTGCCAGTACTCTGTAGTAAAACAAAGAGTTTTTGGTAGGTGTCATCTCTGTCTTATTGAGTAAAAATGGATAATATTCGAAGGAACATTGTATTGTTTAATAAGATGTTCATGTTCACTACAGTTGGGAACATGACTGTAATTCATATATTGTTGTTCTCATAGCATAAATACCTAACTCATACACAAATCGATAAAAGTATATGGACAGCTTAATTCTGACGTTTCTTTGCCAGCAGGGGTCTGGGATACAAAACAATAATGAAAAATGTCATAATGTAGTTTTATATTGGTATAAATTTTGTTCCATTGGTTAATTGTATTTAAATTGTCTCTACTTTCCAAAAGGATTCAGCAATGATTTTTATTTATTTCATTGCAACATTGATTTTTTTTAATCTATAACTAGGATTTTAAATGTTGTTTTTAAAAATATTTTGTCATATTCTGACTAAATAATTTTGTACCACAACTAACCATCAACTTTCTTAACATCTTACTGTGGAAGAAAAATCTCCCCTTAACCTTTAAGGAAATATTTATACACTATAAGGACATGTCTACAGCTGTAAGATGCCCTGGTCATGATGATTTGACATAAACATCAATATTAATATTTAATATGATATGTATCACAATATAAAATTATATTATGCCATGTGTCATTGTTTTGTTTCCCAGGCCCTGTAAGAAAAGAAAGATCTGAATTCAGCGTGTCCACATACTTTTATCCATTTGTGTATGAGTTGCAGTTACACTGAGGCTAGTGATATATAAAATGTGTCTAAATGATCATGTCATAGCTGTTTTTTTTCCTCTTACCAACAAATTTACCTCAGTACCATGTCCTAATTTTTCCAAACTGACCACATAATGTGATTATCAAACACGCCTGAGCACATCAGCTCACTATTAGTACAAAATAGTACATCATGCCAAGTCACTCAGGCTTTATTTACTCAACATTTGCTTTCAAAATCACCAGACATCTGGGTCGGTGGATCTAAATGTAGAAACTACTACCTGCCTGGTCACAGACTCACCCAGCAACCTTGACAGAATGGAGCTGCAGTCAGCTGTGAATTGTATAAAATTTTAACCTGAGGCACCCAGACTACTGCTGACTAGATTATTTGTCCATAAAGTGGAATCCTCAGGCTTTTAACACAGTTTTGGTGAAAGTTAATTTTTAAACTTCCCTGCTTTTTTTAAGGTGGCAGTTCTAACAGTTGGAATCGGTCCGGCAGGGAAAAGTATGGCCCACCTGTCCGCACTGAACACCGCCTTATTGTGGAGAACCTGTCCACAAGGTGCAGCTGGCAGGATCTAAAGGTGAGACTGAATTTATGGAACTGCACAAACAGCTCAAATTTAATAGACAGACTTTGTAATGTTTATTTATTTATTAATTGTTGCAATCAGTGTGTGTCTGTTTGTGTGTGTGTCTGCAGAGACGTATCATGCTATAAATCAATGAATACTTGAGATATCCCCATGAAATTACAAGGTCATATAAATATAGCTAATGATATATTTGAGTAAAGGTCAAAGGTCAAAGTCACAATTAACTAAAAGTTCAAAATTGCATCATCAGATATATCTCAATAACGGGGGGTCACAGAACTTTCATATTGGTACCAAACGATGCGGAATGAAGATTTCTACAATTGTCATAATTGGTGTTATCACCTCTGACCAATATTTTTTTACGTCTCTGTAGGTCAAAGGTGACATGTCGCAAAATTAACTTTTGTAACACTGTTTGTGTGTGTCAAGCATAGACATATCACACTATAACTTAATCAATACTGGATATATTATCATATTACACTCACTGATACATATACACATATAACAAATTATCAATATTGCAAAAGGTCAAAGGTTGCATTTAGCAGAAAGATCAAAATCACATTGTTGCTCTAATTCAGGAACGGGTTGTCATAGAAACTTAAGATTGTCACTAAATAGGGGCAAGAATAGGCATTCTCTGAATACTTGTTTTTTTTTTATGAAATTACATTTTAATACTTAGCACTATTGTTTAGATTAAAAAAAAAACTGTTGTTACTGTGTTGATCAAAGGTGAAATATTTTTGATATGTTGTTTTTTTTCAACCTACTGACCAGTTGTGTTTAGATCTGGAAAAAAAAGCATGTTAAAGGCTTGTCTTAACAGGATCAATGATACAATTTGCTGTTGTAAACAGGAATGAACATCTAAAATATATTAACATGTTACCTCATACAGCTTAAGACCAATTGGAATCCTTTGTAATATACATTACACAAGATTTTTGGGTTCAGGGTTTTTCAGAGTCATTGTAACAGTCCACACAAGGGTTAAGCGGTTCAGAAAAGAAATTAATGAATGGATCTGTGCTGTATAAATTGTGAAACTTAATATCTAGCTTTTTGGCAATTTATCCCTGTTGAATATAACTCATCCTGTTGCAAACTAAGCAACAATTAGATTTGGTTTACTCTAAAAATTATACATTTGTTATTTTCTAGGATTTTATGAGGCAAGCAGGTGAAGTCACATATGCTGATGCTCATAAAGGACGGGCCAATGAGGGGGTCATTGAATTCCAATCCAAAGCCGACCTGAAACGAGCTGTGGAAAAGCTGGATGGAACGGATATCAATGGAAGGAAGATTCGTCTAGTGGAAGACAAACCTCGGCACCGGCGTTCCTATTCTGGAAGCAGATCCAGGTCAAGTCTGGTCTTAAATTAAACTGATGGTCTTGTGTATGCATGTTTTATTAATTTATTTGTTTGTAAATATTCATTGGTTTCATTAAATATTTTTTTTATATTTTGTATTGAAGTTTTATATTAATTTAATATGTCATATATTTAGAATGTAACTCATCACATTGCACTATCCACTTAAACAGACTTAACACTAGTCATTATTGTCACGTGCATATTATGCATATTGTCTCTATATTCTGCATTTTTGACATGCCTGTGTATGTTTGTCTTGTTTTACTTGACTGTTTTATACTTAGATTTTTATTTGTGACTGTATAATTGATTAACAGAAAGTAAAACCAAATTAAGATGAACTGTACAATGGTATTTTGAATGAAAATAAATCTGTTCTTCTTTCATTCTATCCTGTCTGTTTGGCCCACAGGTCTCATAGCAGGCACAGATCTCACAGTCGACGAAGCAGAAGCTATCGTAGCCATTCCAGGTCCCACTCACAGTAAGTGCAGCGAGGGTGTAAAATATATAAATTCACATAAACAGTTATTAAATGTATTTCTTCTTTTTTGTAGATCTCGATCTCACAGCAAACTCCAGTCCCAGTATAAGTCAGGACGAAGGTCGCGGTCTACATCAAAGAGAAAGTCCAAATCCAACAAGAAGTTTAATGTTCGCAAGTCTCACAGCACTTCCAAGAACAAAAAGTCTCGGTCTCACTCAGACACTCATAAATCACGCTCAAAGAGCTCATCAAAAGTCAAAACAAAGCAGCAATCCCGAAGTGACTCACAGGAGAAGGCGTCCAGTAAAAGGTCTCATAGCCGATCTCGGTCTGAGAGCAGAAATGAAAAATGTGCCTCAAAATCTCCAGACTGTAGATATTTAAAGTCTCCAGTCAAGACCTCTGCATCCAGGTCCAGATCACGCTCTCGATCCAGATCATCCTCACAAGATTGATACTTTCTGTCAAAATGAGAATGGTTTAAATCTGATCTGTGATTACATCTGAAAACAAATGTCCTGTTTACAACTGACTGGGAGATTCTGCTACATACTTTTATATATGGTCTGTTACTGTTACTTATGGTGAGTAAATTATTAAAAAATGTTGAGTTGACTACTGACCCATTTAAAGCTCTTGGAATATGTTTCATTTTTTTAATCCAAATGTTTAAATCCAGAAGCCACGGGTGAAAGAAACTCCACTCTTTTATTAAAAACAAAATAATAAGAGAAAACAGTATAAAGTATTTAAGTACAGCGTTAGTATCTGTATTTTAAAATGATCCATACTCCTCATTTTGAAACCATCTGAGATGGTCCATCTCTGTCATAGATTTCTATGTGAAATATTGTTGCAATAAAATAACAAATAACTCTTAACAGTGTGTGTTTCTTCCATCAAAGTTGTTACAGTCCACGCTATTAGGTGATCGATTTTTATTAGTAAAAATGTCAAATAGTTGAATGCATTTCATGTTGTATATTTATTTTTAGGTAATCAAACATGGCGGAAATTCTAACGGATATATTGAAACACAGACTTTGTACTTTGTATAAAAAGTATGTCCTGTACTCATAACTTCATGAGTTTCATCTATCTGCCAAAGTTAGCAAGCTAGCTAAACGTTACTAGTTTGAAGTGGAAAATATTATGCTTTCTCCGCATCTACGAGCCTAACATGTTACGATGTACTAGCACTGACCCAAATAATGGTCTCTGGGCCCTAAACTCCTTATTAGTTAAAACTGAATCGCAAGAGACCCACATTAACGCTGCTTGGTTGCTATGTGGTTAGATTTAGCGCCCATAGTAACCATTATTTCCCACAATGCATCGCTAGAGAGGATCGCTTGGAGGTAAACGCTGATCAAACTAGGACTGCAAAGATTAACAAGAAGCGGTTTGGATTTTATTGCAAAATAGTGGTGTTCTTCTTAAATATCAGGTAGAAAAGCACGCCAGTATTGACAATAATTAAAGGCTAATGTAGTCAAGCAAAACCAAGGTGTTAGCTACATGGCTAATGATTATGCTAACATTTGTTTACTATCATGTTCATGCGAAAGGAACGGTTGTATAAATACTCACATACTCTCATATGTAGTTGATAATAATAATGACACACGAGCCTAACCAAAATATTCACACTTTAGCCTATATTTGTGCTAGTTAAAGTAATGATGTAGCTGCATTATGGTCGATGTATGACACGGGGTTTGATGTGTTTGTAGATACATGGACACTCAGTAAGATAACTTTGACTACATGCAAAATGGACAAGGACCAACATAATACCGTGGTGTTTAATGCTTCTAAAAGGGAGCTGTTCACCACAAACAACGGCTACAAGTCACTACAGAAGAGACTACGAGCTCAGTGGAAAATCCAAAGGTGACCTCTGTAAAGAGCAGTGCCAATTTTTCCTCAAATTCCTAAAAATCTGAATAAATTGGTGGGGGAAAGTAACTCCCAAATTTCTAACTATATGTCTGGTTACTGCAGCATGAAAGAAGAGCTGACTATGGAGAAGCTAAAAGGTGTCAAGTTGTGGATAACAGCAGGTCCAAGGGAGAAGTTCACAGCAACTGAGGTGAGTATTCATGTATATAACCAGCTTATACTTTAAATAAAAGGTAATTTATTCCTACTTAATTTGTAGGTTGAATGAAGCTGATATAAAATGGTCAAAATGACTGTTACCATCGAATATATTTTGACATTTCCAAATTATTATTTTTTTTTTACTTAATTAGACACCAGGTAACTGTTGAAGTAAACATACAAGTCAAAGAACTGCCAACATATATAAATACATAAATCTTAATCAGTGAAAATCAGACTTAAAGTCATCAACAAATGAAGCTGGGTGCTGATAATCAAACTAACAAATCAGTCACAAATAAAGGTTGTTTCTGTTTCATTTTCCACCAAAGACTGTTAAGGACTTACTGTCCAGAGATACTTCATAAACCACCTACCCTGCACTGATAGATTGTGTCTGTCTATGTCTACTTTAATTCGGCATCCAAGCTAAAGTAATAACATACTGTTATACCATTTAATGTCAGATGGAATTACTGAAGCATTACCTTGATGGAGGAGGAAATATGCTTGTCATGCTTGGTGAAGGAGGAGAAATGAAGTATGACACTAACATCAACTTTCTGCTTGAGGAATATGGAATAATGGTCAATAATGGTATGCAATTAAGTTTTTTCATTTCACATGATCTCTGTAACTAGAGGTATGTTTAATGTTGTTGTTATTTTATCCTTTTCAATAATATTGCAGATGCGGTTGTGAGGAATGTGTATTACAAGTACTTCCATCCAAAGGAGGCACTTGTGTCAAATGGTGTTCTAAACAGGTTTGTATGTGTATGTGTATGTGTGTATGTGTGTGTGTGTGTGTGTGTGTGTGTGTGTGTGTGTGTGTGTGTGTATATATATATATATATATCTTATTTTGAAATAAATAAACCAGGATTCACTATTCACATATCTTGAAGTGGAACATGTCCTGTATATAAAGTAATAATGCAGTCTTAAACCTTTTTCTTGTTTAGAGAGATCAGTCGGGCTGCAGGTAAAGTAGTCACAGGGATCACTGAGGATGAAAACATTGGAAACAATGCACAGTAAATAAATTTTTTTTTTTACATTTATTATTACATTTAGTGCTCATGTTTGGGGGCTTGTTTGGGAAGCAATCTGTCATGGTTTTTTGTCGTTTCTTGTAGGGCTCTCACATTTGTTTACCCTTATGGTGCCACATTGAGTGTGATGAAACCAGCTGTGGCTGTTCTTTCAACTGGCTCAGTCTGCTTCCCCCTCAATAGACCTGTCCTGGCCTTCTATCAAGGAAAGGTCAGAGTCACAGTATAATTCACACATATGCACCCAATATGTTTTGTAAGTAAGATGATGAACTCTTGATGATAAAAACTCATTAAAACTCATCACGCGAAAGTTGCTTGATTGCTATGTGTTTAGCAGCATCCTTTCCCATAATGCATTACTAGAGAGGGGAGCTTGGAGATAAATGCTGATCAAAGATAAGATAAGATTTTCCTGTATTAGTCCTATAAGGGGTAAATTACATGCTTACAGTAGTCAGATTATAGTACAAGAGTAAAGAGCAGGACAAGTATGTAAGTAAGTACCAATCAAATAAATAATTCTACATACAATATAATATACAGTTCTGGTGATATACAGTTATGCAAGTGATGATGAGGGATAGATAGTTAAATATACACAATGTACACATGAATATAAATTATTAGACTATCATTTGATGGTTTATTGCACTAATGATATTGCAAAGATTAGCAAGAAATGGGTTGCACATTATAGTGAAATCGTGATTTTGGTTCTTAAATCACATTTACAGTAGAGACAAATGCGCCAGTGTTGGCAAGAGTTTAAAGCTGTAGTGAAGGACAGGTCAGAGTCGGTGTAATTCTCAAATACACATTCTGTTACAATGATGTGGAACAATGTTTTTGTTTTTGTATAATGAAGGAGGCCGGAAAGCTGGCAGTGTTGGGTTCTTGCCATATGTTCTGTGACCAGTACATAGAAAAAGAGGAGAACGGTAAAATAATGGTGAGTACAGTTAGCAGTTGATGTTTTAAGGTTGAATTTGAATTTAAAAAATTGTTTCTTTTTTTCCTGAAGTCTTTCCTCTTGTATGGTTCCAGGATGTTGTACTTCAGTGGCTCATGACTGACACAATTCAGTTGAATCAGATTGATGCAGAAGATCCAGAGGTGAGGACATTCACAGGAGGTGGATATTAGCAAGACTGGAAACGGGTCCCCGTTTAGACCTGGTATTCTGGATAATTCCATTAAGTCTATCAATGTCTCTGGCTCTGATGCTGCTACTGCTCCAACAAACATATGAGCTGAAATAAGTGCCAACATAAACTGCATTTGAATCATAAAAACTGAATTTGATTTGTATAATTTTTCAAATTATTAATTAATTATTCATTTCAAAGGTATTGCGCTTAGGTTCAAAACTAATACATTAAAACTGAATGTAAGATTATGGAATTAAACTATAGTTTTCGAGAAACTGAATGTTCCAAATTAACAAACATCAACTAATCGAGACCAGAACATATTCACTCTTGGTATGAAACTATCTTATGGTGACTTGTATATTATATTATTTTCCTCTAGATTACAGATTACACCATGTTACCAGACACCGGTTGCTTGTCAGAGCAGCTGCGAGTGTGTTTACAAGAGGGAGATGAAAACCCAAGGGACTTCACATCACTATTTGACATGTCTCTGGTCAACCTGTCAACTGATACTTTACCCCAAGTCATCAGGTGAGGTCTGAACCTGAACTGTATCCGGTTTTTTTTCATATCAGTGTTTTAAAACTGACTGTCTTTTGCAGTGCATACAAACAGCTTAACGTCAAATCTGAGCCACTTCAGTTGATCACACCTCAGTTTGAGACACCTCTGCCACAGCTTCAGCCTGCAGTGAGTTTCATTGCCCCCTTTTCTACATTTAGTCTTGGTCTAATCTGCAGTTCAGTTGTATCAGAAAAGAGTCAATGCTGACAGGGTTTTATCTTTCAGGTTTTTCCACCTTCCTTAAGTGATTTGCCTCCCCCGATGCTGGACTTGTTCGATCTGGATGAAACTTTCTCCTCTGAGAAAGTCCGTTTAGCACAGCTCACCAACAAATGTAAGTTTAGCACTGAAACTCAAAGTGAATAAAGTGTACTGACCTAATCGTTTAGTGATAAAACTGCTTGGTTTACAAATGCCTTGACATTTACGAACATAGTGTGGTTTGGAAATACAAAAAGCAGATGAATAAACTATTCCAGTTTAGTTGAAAATTATATATGAAAAAATCCCTGAAAAAACTGATTTAATTTTACAAACTTCAGTTGCTTGTTAAGATGTCAGAGGGGATGTTCCTATTTAAAAAAGATGATTTAGGAAACATTTTATTAAACAGAAGCACTTAGAAATTGACTCATAGCACCACCTGCTGTTGAGTAAAAACAGGAAAGCTTCATCTATTTTTGCCTTTCTCAAGATAGTTGTCAAACTTTGTTTCTGAGGCACCTTTTTTAAAATTTTTGCTTTAAATTCAGTGTTTTATTAGTTTGTGAATCATTTTTGCTCATCAATCACAGGTTGTATTTTCTTAGCTTCATAGCATAATTGGCTAACTCATACACTATGTACAGAAATGCATGTGAATACATGGAACTCAGGGGTTTCTTTTCAAACAGGAGTCTGGGATACAAAATAATGACAAATGTAGATTGCGATACATGTATTGCATATATTTCTGTCCATTTGTTTGAGCTAATTATGCTATGAGGATAGCAATATGTTAAATACATTGTTCTTTCTGGTAGGATGTTTCAATGAATTTAGAGTCGATATTTTTCCATGTTTGAACTTTTTTCAAAACATTCCTCTCTCCAGGTACAGAGGATGATCTTGAGTTTTATGTGCGAAAATGTGGTGAAATTTTGGGAGTGACTGCAAATTTGGACAAAGATCAGAGAGATGCCAAGCACATTTTGGAGCATATCTTCTTCCAGGTTGTAGAGTTCAAGAAACTGAATCAGGTAAACAACAAAGAAAAGCATCTTCCACACAAGGTTATTATTGGAAGCTATGGCTAATGTTTTTTCCACTCTGCAGGAGAATGACGTCGACACAGAGGCACCTTTCAATCCGTTGTGAGATCTACGAAACATTTAACCTGGTGTAATCCCTCATTTTCATCTCTTACGGCCTTTCAGTTTTTAAACTATGACTAATCAGCCATTTGTGTGGTGCAGTGAAAGCTGAGATGATATGGTACAATGAGCCTGGCTGCTGTATATAGTGTAATTTCATCATAATACTCAGAACTTTCTGTGATATTTTGTGTAGGATTGATAATGTAAGAAGACCTCACAAATAAACTTAATTCACTTTTATTCAAATAGTTTAAAAAGCATTTTGTTCAAAGAACATGACAGCCATTTACATGTACCCTGTAAAACCAGTCATTGAAGGGTACAGCCCAATACAGCCGATGAAAAGCACACGTCAATGTTAGTCAGGGGGAAACCTCTGCTTGTGATTGTGTGGACTGAAGCTTTGGACTACATGTTGAATCCAGAGCATTAGAGTCCATGCAGAGCCTCGGACTCTCAGATTTGATCACAGACACATCCCAGGAGATCTGAGAACCTACAAGGTCACAGTAGGACTGGTCACCGTAGGACTGGTCACCACCACCAGCTGGCCTTTGGATTGTAAAGAACATCAGTGGAGTGGAGGAGTTTCCCTGCAAAGGCACGGCCAGATAACCAGCATCATTGTTTGGAGTGTTCACGTGAGCCATTGTGGGAGAAATTGGATCCAAATGTGGGGAAACAGAGGTCAGAATGGACAGTCTGGCATCAGAGACGTCAGCGACGGCATTGTTTGACATTCCTGATGTTGACAGTTGTTCCAACGATAATGTTGACAGCTCAAATAATTTCCTGTCATGTTCAGTTGGAGATGAAATGTCAAAGCTCTTCAGATCTAAAAGGCAGAATGTTGTACACTATTTTAATTAATCCATGTTCTGAAATTAAAGTACTCACAAAAAAACATACTTCTCTTACCCCTGATGACAAAAGCTTTCTCCATTGTTTGCTTGAACCAGTGAACAACCACTGAGCTCCAGGTGGATTTTAAACAGCTGAAGGTGTTTGGTAATTGACTCAGGTGGAGGTTAAACAGTCATCAGTTTGGAAGAGTAGGTTAATGTGTTTTATGGGGGTGGGGGAAATCTAATTGGTTAAAGTGTTCTCATCTCATCAATACTTTTATTATTTGCCCCCCTAACTATACTTTTTTGCACTTTATATGAAAAGCTAATATAACTTACGAATAAAAAATAGTGTTTATGATTCTAAAGATATGATTTAAATTATTGTATGAATGTTGAAATAAGTCCGAACAATCACAAAAACTGAGAAGTGCAATTCATACATTATTTATGGTTCACATTTCTATTCATACTGTGCATTTACAACCACAATTTGTTCCCTTCTGTTTCATTTTGCATACTTTGAATTTTTTATATTGGTCACTCTTTAGAGAGAAAAAAATCTCATTGCAGTGTAAAAGTTGTCTTTCAGTGACAATAAACCCGATTGGTCAGTGTACCGGTCGTTCTTTTGAATTTATTAAATATTATTCTACTTTAGTGTAAAAGAAAAACAGATTTTGAACTCTGTTTCCAATATTTAGGCTAATTTAACACCAATCCAAAAAGCAGTCATCGTGCCTATTTCAATGTCGATATTTTTGTCATTCCACACGTTTCCTGGGTGCGTTTACAATGCGTGGAACTTTCTGGTGAATATCAAAGTTACGGGCTACGGCTGTGTTTGTGTTTATCTGATAAACTGGCAGATTAATTGACAGGCTAGCAAATTAAGATGGAGAAAAACAAATGGCTTTAAAAAGGAACAGGAACAACCTGTAGGCTAGGCCTAGTGTAGCTGATGTTGGAGCATGTGGCATAATGATAACGTCACATTTGAAAGTAGTGGATGGAGACGGGATTGTTTGTCTCTGTACTTTGTACAAATTAAAATTCATGTAATGTAAAGGTAACGTTGACATGAACCTTGCACATTTAAATTTCATTGACGTAGTCGAGGCTATGGGGAACGTAAGTCTCCGCCCCTTCAGAGAAGCTTATGGGGCCTGAGATCGGAACAATAATGAATGGGAAATAAAATGCTAAAATCGTATTTGGTTTGTCATGTGCCCTGAATCACACACATGTTGTGCCTCATAATAAATGATAATTATCGATGTGCGTTTCAACTGCTTATGTTAACTAACGGCTGCCTTGCCATTACAACCCGTTAATAATTTACACTACGTGCCTGTTATTAATTTGCACTACACGCCTGGCGCGTATGTGACGTCACCACACCTGAGCGGAGTGTGACGTCACATGCGCGACGCATTGTAGTCTCTTGAATACATGTATGTAGTTTGGCCAATCAGTCACATTGGTGTTTTATAGCATGTGGCGTAATCACACATCTTGCGCAGTTGAGAGCAGCGTGTCCTCGAGCGCAGTCATCCTCAAGCTTAATAAAATAAGGAAAAACTCTGCTTCGCCTATTATTAATCACGTAGTTGAAGTATGCGGAAATCCTATACCCTAACAGTAACATTTCTGGAAAAGCCATTACGTTGTCAAGGGCGCTGTTGTGGTATCTGCGAGAGCTGTTGATAGCTCTGAGAAGTTGTGGAATTTATGTGTTACTATGGTTTCACAATGTTCGTTTAGTTGTTCTTTTTTAAAAAGAGTAGTGAAGTCGGGCAAGGAAACGGTACCGACAAAGAAGTGTCTGAGGAAGGTCCACCCCGAGAAAAGACTGTTACCACGGCGGAGACTGCGACCGGCTCATGCTAACCTGGCTTGCCTGGCTGACCATGTGATGGAAGCACCAAATCCACCAAATTCGTGTACTGCAGCCTCATCTCATTTATTTGTAGAGCCCGATGTCACAACAATGTTGCCTTAGAGCTTCATAGAATTAGCTGGTCACGAAAAACACTATCTAAAAACAATCTTTAAGAAATAGTTCTATAAAACTTAAGATATAATTTTAATAATTTTAATTTCAATACTTTCCACTGAGTTAATCTAGTTAGAAAAATCCGTATTTCTGAATTTGTATTTTTAATGTGTGTTAATTGTAAGATCAACCTACAATTCTATCTAAAAATATTATTTTGAAGGTACAGCCGGAAGTCTCATATGACTCTGTGGACCAATGCGCACCTGTACTGCGCAATACGTCACTCTCCGGTTTGTACTCTACAGAAGAGCGCGAGATAGAAACTGAGGAGCGCGGATAACCGGGCGGACCCCTCCAGCTGGTCAGAGCCTGCGACATTTTAACACCGAAGACAACAGCACCGGGTCTGCGGTAGTAACATAGATCGTTTTACATTCACAAGAAAGTGGAGGAATTCAACTATATAATCCCGAGGTGTATATGTACGTGACGTGCAGTCGCAGCGGGACAAACCTCCGCCTGACCGTAAACAGAAACCGAGGGAAATGTCCTGGTGGTCCCGAAGGTATGATGTTTATAGTTGTTTCCTAAAATAACCTCAGTGCTGACTTGACTTATTTCACACAATCAAGTAGAACATATAACCTGTGCTTTTGTGGTTAATGGAAATAAATATGTTTCAAGCTTTAGTTTGCCAGTTAAAACGTGGTGAGTTCACGGACTCATGTCTATGCCGCCCTTTTCCAGACAATCACCACCTTCAGGGTTTGGTCAATATTTAAAGCAGGACATTGTTTCTACTGAATTAAATACGGAACCCCCCAATTATAACTCTTAGGTTCAGCACAATTAATGTGGTATGAACATGGAGAGTATCCGAATGACCTAAATATGTATTTTCGTCTATTTCACCTGTCCCCAGTGGACATCTGAGGGAGTTTTGTCCTGAAGCTTTTTGCATGCTGTAATCCAGGGTTATCAGACTTTATTTAATTTTAGTACAGGCTCAACACACAACCCAATATGATTCGTCAGGTTGCTCAGAGAAATTACCATTACAGAACGGATAAAAACACATTTTGCGCAAGGCATCATTATGGCCTAATAAATAAAGATGGCCTAGGAGCCCTCCTGAGCTTGTCCAAAATGTCATGAAAAAAAAACAACAAAAAAAACCAACAATCAATCAATATACAGTATATATATATATCCAGTCACAAGATCACAAAAAAATAACGGTGCTCTACACAATCACAACAAGATAACATTGGTTTATATCGATAATTGATAAGATTATTCTATTCTACATCTACAAAGTATCTTTCAAAAATATAAATCACAAGAATAACTACAAACAACCTGAAATTTCTGATGGAAATATAATTCAGATTTTCACAATATTTTACTTCATCTAATCGTTTACACATGTATCCCCACTTCCAGATTACAGTGGATCTACAAACACACAAAACATTTATTAACCAACAGAATAATGGGGAAATGCCACCTCCTAAGACATTGCTGTTATTTACATATCCTGTGAAGGATAGTTTGGAAATATAAACTTTTTCAGTTTTACTTTTAAATAAAAAATGTTGGAGTTGCCATTAATTCTAGGTTATTGTGCACATTTTACTGGTCTGACCCACTTAAAGTCCTATTGTTCTGTTTGTGGAACCTGAACTAAAATTATTTTAACATCTTTGATGGTTAATGTCGCACTGATATTCATTTTGATTTGATGATAAATGAAAACGGAGACCATGGGTTTGTATGTGACAAGATTAAAATAACTTTAGAAATATGTTTATTTTTTATAGTTTCAGGTCAAATCATGAGTAGTTGTGAGGCAGAGGCACAGTTGTAGATATAATTATTTTCACATTTAAATTTAGTTTGATTTAGTTTAATTAAGTTTGACAAAATTGAAAGTATTTCATGTTTTGGTGAAAAGGACAAAAGGAAAATGTGTATCTATATACATGTAATATGTATGCCATATACAGTATAATTTTAGATTTGGATGAATTTCATAGTTTTTATTGCCCAATACTATGTGTGCTGATGGGAATGTTGGAACTCTGGTGGCACCTCAACCTCTGTTACAAGAATACATTTACCATTAGCCTGATATATACTGCAATGCCGTGATATTTTTAGCCTCAGGAATGTGTAGTTCTTGTAGCCACGAAGTAAACCTCATCATCTCATTGCCTTGGACTGAGGCAGGGCAGTGTTTCAGGTTAGAGTTAGGGTTAGTGTGTGTGTGGTTTTTTTTTTGTTATACATCACATCTGTTTGTTGTTCAGTGAGGATGGGGAGGAGGCCATGCATCAAGACACTGACTCGGATCTGGCAGAGCAGAGAGAAGGTGGAAAAGTCAAAGTGAAGTGGACTCAAGAGGAGGTGATTGTCATGACTTGTCCTGGTTGGATTTCATGTCCAGTTTGTTAAATGAAGAGAGACATAAACTGATGTATTTACAGGATGACAAGCTCAAGGCCCTGGTGCAAAAACTGGGGACGAATGACTGGAAATACATCGCTGGCTACATACCAGTGAGTTCCGTTTCCTCAGTTACAGGAATATGATGCCCACATTTAAAAGTTTAGGTCTATTTTGGAGGCTTTTCCCAATGTTTATTCTGGTTTGTTTAGAGTCACACTGAGCACCAGTGTCAGCACCGCTGGTTTAAGGTCTTGGACCCAGAACTAGTTAAAGGTCCCTGGACCAAAGAGGAGGATGAGAAGGTGGGTGGATGATGGCTATGTGACTTTTCACTCGTTTCATTTGTTTCCAATTAGTGTTGGTTATTGCTAAAAAAATACCATTACCTTGACTAGAATATTGGTTCTTTGGCAAATGTTGTTTTCCTCTGATATCAGAACGGTTTAATACACACTACTGTAGAAACATGTAATCTTAATTTTTTAAGGTTATTTGCATTTTTTTAAGACTAAAAACAGTTTTGAAACTAAAATTAATAGAATAGCCTTTATTGTCTTTTTCTGTGTACTAGAATCACTACTACTCCAGTCAGTGCAACAATATGAACAAAAAAACAAAACAATATTTTAATAAATAAGAATAGAGTGAATATAAAATTCCAAAAATGAAAAAGAAATCACATAAGAAAATATACTAGATAATGTTACCAAAATAGGATATGCATATACTTAAAGTAGCATTAATTAAATGTATGTACAGCTGTGAACTTAAGTGTATATAAAAATAGTTAATTCATGTTGTAATAAATAGTGCATTGTAGAACAGAAGATTTTTGCATAACTTATTGTACATAATTCATAATTTAGTATTTTTCTGATCTCTTAACCAGGCCACCATCATAAATGAAATCTTGATCTCACCTTGTTAAATGAAGGTTAAATAAATGAATAAAAATAAAATGTCCAGTATAGAATTACTTAACATGAAGTATAATTTCTTAAAATACTGATTTTCTTTTCCTCTACAGGTTATTGAACTTGTAAATCTCTATGGGAACAAACAGTGGGCTGTAGTAGCTAAACATCTAAAAGGCCGATTGGGGAAACAGTGCAGGGAACGGTGGCACAACCACCTTAACCCCAACGTTAAAAAGTCATCATGGACTGCAGAGGAGGACCTCATCATCTACAAAGCCCACTGTTTGCTGGGAAATCGCTGGGCTGAGATTGCCAAACTGCTTCCTGGAAGGTATCTTGGTGCATTTCTTTATTTTGGTTTAAATTATTTTCTGCACTTATACAGTAGGGATGCACCAATCCACATATTTTCACTTCCGATACCTGATTTTGGATATCTGCTGATCATTACCCCGAACAAACTACAGGCAAGCAGGATTTCAAGTTGGCTGTCAATATTTATTTAACTCAGGACAACCCGTAATTGGTAAAAACAGTGTGCATGATCTTAACAGCACAAATGAAATGCAGTAACAGGTTTGGCTTTAGTGCCCTGGAACTAAACACCAGAGTCTGACTATTCTTTAAAACTAAAGGAACTCCTTCTCAGTGATCTCTTTAGGTTTCACATTGTCTGATGGAAGTTTACCTTGTCTTTGGAATGACCGCTCGAAGTGATTCCTGCCGGCTACTCTGTGCTTTCGCCCCGTTATGGCTCAGAAGTCATCTTGCTCTTTATGGTGGTGCTTTTGCAGATGTTTTATTAAATTAGTTGACCATCTTTTTGTCTCAACATGTCTGCTGTGTGGAAATAGTTTTCACTAGATACACTGCAAAGCAATACAGCAACGCACAATGTTTGCAAAAGCGTTGTAACGACAGATGGACTATCTGTTGCGACCTACAGTAAAACTAACAACATGCTGTTGTTCAATGCTCACCTGCTAGCTCGCTGTAAACTATGGCATGGAATTCTTGAATGGAGGCGTACCTGGTCATTACTCTGTGTCATTGACATGGGCCCCCGTTTGAGAAATCCATTCCACATTTTGCAAGCAACCAACAGGGAACCATGCTCAGAGAGTCATTTCAGCAGACAATATTAAATGTGTGGATTGGAAACTTCCAATATGTGAATTATGTTGATTACTGGATCGGATCGGCCCCACCCCTAATACAGATTCAAAGCCTTGTTATTTTCTTTGGTCACAGGACAGACAATGCAGTGAAGAATCATTGGAACTCCACCATCAAACGCAAGTTAGAGATGGGCTTCTATGCTGCAGAAGTCTTCAAACCAAATGAGCTGGAAGTGCTCTTGGCCCGCGTTAGTAAAGACAACCAGGTGGGTTATTATGTTGTATACATCTCATCAGTGATATAACCTTGGACATTAGGGGTGTAACAGTTCATGTATCCCATGCTTCCGATTTATATTTTGATTTTGCTTATCGGCAAAAACTGAATTTCACAGTAGGAACTAATTTTATGACTTTGCTGAATAAAATAACCCTTTCCGTTCTGAATAATAGAATCCTTTTTTATTTCTTTACTTGTATAGCATCATAAAACAGGCACATGCACACATAAGGCCTAAAGGGGGATTTTTTAAATGAATAAATTCCTGCTCTGCATAAGGATGTAAAAGAAAACAGCGGTGTAAAAACGCCACGGTTATTTGCTCTATGAATGTCCTTGTAGTAGTGTGTCATCTTATTGTAGGCATGCCAGAGTCCTGTACCCGGTCAGGAACTCGCATGTACTTGAAAGTGAGACAAAGTATTCAATTGTTGGTTGGGTTGTGGACCTAATACATGTGGGTAAGGGTGGATGCAGATTTAGAAAAGTGGTGGACCCCTGCAGGACTCTGATATGTGTTGAGTCTAAAGCTGCTTCTCTGTCACTCTCACTGTGGGGCGGGCCTTCTCCATATTCACATGCAAAGAGGGGGAGACTTCTGGGGCAAACTTTCCCCACCAGTTAATGCTGCACAATAATTGTTTCAGCATCGACATTGCAATGTACGTGTGCACAATAGTTGCATCGCAGGTCCTGCAATGTAGGAGAGAAATTAGCGCAGCATTTTCTCGTCGAATTTCAAAAGAACCTGACACACACTGAGCACAGTACAATCATTTTGAACCAGTTTGGTGTGAGTCACTGGTAACAAGACTGAAAAATGAGCAACGAACAAGACAAAATCACCCAAAACCCATTAGAGAAGAATCCATTCTATTTTGAACAATGAAGGTCAAAGGTCAACAGCTAAAACACATAAGTGGTAATATCTCAAATTTCAGACAAGATAGAATCAGGTGTTTTTTTGCATTCGCATTGTCTCCCCTTCGGACATCAGATGGGTCAACACCTATGGCTCGATCACGTCACATTTTGACGCCATATCAAGCCTTGGCAGAGGTCTGCTGTCTCTGACGACCTTGTTAAGAGTTGTATTCACAACTTTGCTTTTCAAAATAAACCAGATCCAAGTCATAGACCAGCAGAGACACATCAGGGTTCAGAGGGCAGCAATTATGCATCTTTTTGTGACTGATCAAAGAGCGTGTCCGTACAGACACATTCCACACAAACGACTTGGCCATACTTAGTTTTTTTTCTGTGGAATGGAACAGGAAGTAGGCGTATCAGTGATTCTTGATGAGGCTTCTGATTAGCTTGTGTAGAGATGTCATTCCTCTAACACGGCCACCGACAGGCTTGGCGTGATTGAAGAGCTCTGGACAGCGTACGTATGCGGATCAATATAAATGTAAATAATAATAATTTTTTTTTTAAAAAACGCTGCTGTGTGCACAAAGTTTTTTTTTTATTATTAAAAGGAGCTTAAAAATTACCCAGGTTTGTGTAAACATAGCCTTAGTCTAAAAAAAAACAACTACCAAATCATGGAACCCAAATCTGAGCTCATGCACTGTAATAAAGATGTGGGATAATGTGGGAATTCTTCTTTTAGGTGCTGTAGTGTGTTTTCCTTTTGTGTGTGTACTCTTATCATTTTAACCAAAAGAATGTACTATCGTCTTTTAAAAAATATCTTCCTCTAGAAGTAATAAGTTCAAATATCTCTTAAGTTTACTTTCATCTGTTATGGTTAAATAAAGTCGTTCATCTGATCACAGGTGCCCAGTACGTCTGAAGAAGTAGCTGAAAAAGACCAAGAACAGAATACACATCTTTCAGTAAGCCCCGTCACATTCATTTCAGATTAGACCAGTTATTTGAAACACTAAACACTTTTTAAGGACAATGTAATCAGTGTCAGCGTAACTATTCTATAAAAAGCTTCTCATCAGATGTTTTCTTTTCCGCCCATTTACAGGAATCTTCAGCCTCAGTTAAAGGCAAACCTGTTGACAGTGGTCCTTCAAAGTCTGTCGTCTCACCCAAAAATGACTTAAGCCCCAGGACAGATATAGACGCCTCTGGAGAAATGAACATGACCAACTGGGTGTTGGACAGCTCAGGGTTTCTGTCTCCAACAGGTCCTGCACTGAAGGAAGTTCTGGACTTGGTAGATGGTGTAAGTGTCCACATTTAGAAAAATGTTTAAAGTGATTCAGAACAGCAATTGCATTTAAAGGTGTTCTGTAAGAGGTAAGGCACATGTGTCAATGATAAACTGAGTCGAAATTGCACTTATTTTTCTTACCACGTTTTATGTTGTCTGTTATTTACATTTTGTAAAGGATATTTTGGAGATGGTAGCCTTTTTGTGATGTGATTTCTTTTTCCTTTATCACTCTAAAATGTACAGAAATGTTTGTATTTGCCTTTATTTTTTAAGCTGGTATGTTATTATTTTCCTGATGTGACCCACTTCAGATCTTATTGAAATGTATATGGAAGATAACCAAAATGAGACTGACTTCCCCCTTTAAAAAAGTCATTTTATTTATTTATTTTTATTTATTTTTTATTTAGCCAGGATTGTCCCATTGAGACCAAGTGTCTCTTCTTCCAAGGAGTTCTGGTCAAAATGGCAGCAAACAATAAGTTTCAAACAAGAAAATAACACATATCAGGGAGAAATAAACAAATATAACACATTGACCCATAAACTTTAACTCTTCGAAACCTACAAAAACCCTGATGTAGATCTGACTGTGTCGTATGTTTCAGGATTTTGATGTATGGTGCAACTTGGGAGCTTTTGACCTCCCTGACGACAGCCGCAGCCCAGAGCGCCACCAGTTTCGTCTTGAGGGAAGTGCTTTGCAGGAGCTGAGCAAAGGCAACAAGGGGGAGCTGATCCCCATCTCCCCCGGGGGGGTGACGCCGCCATCCATCCTGAACCGCAGGAGCCGTAGACGCATCGCCTTGTCTCCTGACGCCAATAACTCCATGACTCCCAAGAGCACTCCTGTCAAAATCCTGCCCTTTTCACCTTCACAGGTAAGACCTTGCTCTCAGTCCTGTAACACTAACATGGCTTCTTCTCGTCATGTCACATTAAGCTCCTGTGAGATTGTTTTATTATGTCTTTGTAATGAAAATGTATATATAATGTATGCTTTGGTTTAAAATTTTTCAAAAATATTAACATTTGCGCATCAAATGCAGGGTGTCTGACTTTTTTTTCTCTCTGGTTCCACATTCAGTTCAATTTGATCTCCAGTAAAATGATACTGTATAACTGACAACTCCAAATTTTTGTCTTTGTTCTAGGGCAAAAAAATGATGTTAAATTATGGAAATATTTTGAGTTACAAACTATCCAGACAAAAAAAATGTAATAATATATATTTTCCCACAAACTATCATTTATACATGTACATATAGATCAGACCTACAAAGGCACAAATCGTTTAATAGCAGATAGAATATTCTTAAAATTGTGCTCAATTTTCAGGTTCATATTTGTTCAGGTTATTCACATGTTACTGTGAAAGGATAGATTGTTAATGCAAATATTTTCATAATTGAATCTTATTTTTTGCACCAAAATGAAGAGAAAAATCTGGAGTTGCCATGATTCATTATTTATAGGCAGAAGGAAATATTTTTTTCACATTAAACCAAGATGAATATTTGTGGTCATTTATTATAGGTTATCATGTCATTTTATATGAGTTCATATTGTTCTGAATGTGGAACTGGAACTAAAACCAAGTCAACACCTTTAATTGTTAATATTTTCATGTAATGAAATGTAATTTTTTTGCAATTTGCAAATTCATCCATAAGTCACATTGGGTTGGTTTTGGCCCAAGGGCCTCGTTTGATTCCCCTGATCTAAGGATTAAATACATGTGTTGTTTCAGTTTCTCAATATGTGGACGAAGCAGGACTCCCATGATCTGGAGAATCCGTCTCTGACTTCAACACCCGTGTGCAGCCAGAAGGCCATTGTGACGACGCCTCTGCAGCGCGATAAGACTCCTCTGACTCAGAAGGAACACTCAGTGTAGGTTTACCTCTGCTCTTGCAGTATCAGGGTCAGTGGGTTTTATTTTTAACCTCTGATTTTCATGCATTGTCTTCACGCAGATTTGTTACACCCAACCACAAGTCTGAGCTTTGCACGACGCCTCGAACTCCGACTCCATTCAAGAATGCAATGGAAAAGTACGGCCCTCTGCAGCCTCTGGTGAGAAACTATATTTAACCCTGAAGGAACGTCACCATTTGTGTATCGACTCTACATTTACCATTTTCTGCTTCAGCCTCAGACTCCAAACCTGGAGGACGACATAAATGAAGTCATCCTCAGAGACGCTGGGATCAACCTGGTTGTTGTGTGTACAACTCCTCCTGAACAAAGACGTAAAACGATGGTGAATGCAATATAATTTATACACATACACAACATTTTTTACATATTTAATCCTTTTGATGCCAACGTTTCAAACACAAAAGGCTGAAATAAAGTCCTCAAACTTAGCCTGTTGTACTATACGTGTAAATCTTCTTGTACAATATATTTGACTTTAACATTATACAAGCACATCTGACATAAATGCACATGTACACACACATGTTTGACTTGCACCACGATAAATGTATGTAAATGATGAACTGAGGCAGAATATGATTCAAATTGCACCTATTTTTCTTAAGAAATTTCAGGTTCATGTTAGTCACGTTTTGTTAGAGAATAGTTTGTAAATGTTAACATTTTCATAATTAAAGTTTAATTTATGACTCGAATTTCACTGTTCTTATTTTTATTGAGATTATATTGGGTTGAATGTGGCCCCTGAACTAAAATGAGTTTAACACCCCTGACTTGCTAACTGCAGTTTCAGAATCATCAAAATCAGACTCAAGATATTTTATTAATCCTAGGTGGAAATTACCGAGTGTTAGTCGCTCCATTCAAATGGAATGAAGAGTAGCAGCACAGAAATGATCAATACAACAGAAAAAGAAAAGGAGAAAAAAAAATTGTTGTGTAAATATAAATTATTTTGTTATAAGTTGGAGTTAAAGGCAGGAATTATTCCCTGTCATTCAGTGCTGCATTTAGGTGATATGATCAGTCCGTCCCTGAATATGTTTAACTGCTTTATACATATCTACATTTGTTTTGATGCAGTGTAGCATCAACAGCTAATGTTGTTTTGAAGGTTTTACATTTTAAAGAGCAGCGAACATGTCAGGTGGTTAGTGCTGCTGTATCCCAGTTAAACAAACCCAAACATTGCACTGGCTGTTTGCTTCTTGTCGTTCACATAATCACACCTCAGTGCTACACGTTACAATCACAGAATCCCATTGTTAATCAGTTGACATTTGTAGCTGACTGTGAAATCCCTTCCTCAGCCACTTCTACTGACTTACTCCTTAAGATCCAGCCAAGTCTAAAAGTGTTTGGACACTGACACAAAAGGCGTAGTTTAACATCTGTTAAACAAACACAGTGGATATGAAGTAAAGCAAATAGAGATGTGTGGGCATTCAGCTTTAACCAAAAGGGTGTCATAGAAACACTGATTACAATAATAATAATAATAAAATAACACTGTAGTACTATTACCATTATTTTAACGATTTGAAAATTAAAACTATTTTAATCTAGGATTGTTATGAATATGGTTGTTTACTTGGATGATAACCCTTTGCCTGATATCTGGAATTTATGGACATTGACAAATGCTGAGTTTATCTTTTGTAGATTAGTGTCGAAACATACATTTGGAAGACTCTTTATTTTATAGCTTATGTTACTATTTCACTATTGTGGTCCATTTGAAATCGTATTGAGCTGAATACTGAATCTGAATGTACTCAAGTGTCTTTCAGTCACTGCGAGTTAGTGGCTCCTTTGCCCTCAGTTTAGTCTTCAGGAACTGAAAGGTGGCTGATTCGAATGATGAAGACTATTTCTTTACCTTCTAAAACCGTTGGGTTGTTTTTTACCATATATTTTGGGTGATTATCGATCTGGAAAAACTAAGTACCATCCTATTGTACAAATACTTTATGGGCCTTACTGTGTAAAATACAGAATAGATTCTCCTGTTTTGTCTGGACACATATAATCACTGAAGCTTTCTCTTAAATCTTGGTGTCATTTGTGTTTTCTTCCTAGCACCGCCCTCCCATGAAGAAGGTGCGTAAATCCTTGGCTCTTGACGTCATGGACTCCCAGGTGATCTCTACCTCCAAAAGCAAAACCATGAAAACTGACTCTAAATCCAGCATCAAGGTAAAGATATGTAGCCATGTGTTATTAACTTGCCTGTGCTTTTTCATGTGCCCCATCTCTCATATTTCTGGTTTGATCACAGGAAGAGCAGGCGATGGCTAACATGAACACATCGTCATTTAGCAGTAAAGGGCATGAAAACATTCTGGATCAGGGCTTCCTGTTGGGACCGAGTGACAACTCCATCATTTCCAGTGTAGTCCCTCCTACTTCAGTGAGTAACCTGTAATCTCAGTGGAATGCAAAGCAGGGATACCAAGCATAAGGTCTGTGGGCCCAAACCGGCACTTTATCTAAAAGGCCTAATCTGGCCCCTACGATGAATATGTGAAATGAAAAAAATAAAATAGAAATTACACTGAAGATAGTAACAATCACTGATGTTAAAATAATTTTAGTTCAGATTCCACATCCAATTCAATATCATGTAAATTAGGTCAGACCAGTAAAACAGTATTATAATCTATAAATACTGACAGTAATAATAATATGGAAACTGTATCAGAATTGAAGCACCACGTTTCAACACATAAAACATGGGTGTCAAACATGTGGTCTGTGTGCCAAAACTCACCCACCAAAGGGCCCAATCTGGACCATGGGGTGGATTGCTGAAATGCAAAAATTACACCAAAGGTTTTCATTATTTTAGTTCAGGTTCCTTCAGACAAGTAAAATACCCCCCGGATCACCACCAAAATCTAATCATTTCTAGATCTCCCCATTACCAACCTACACTGAAATTTTAATCAAAATCTGTCTATATGTTTTTGAGTTATCTTGCTAAGAGTCAGACAAACAAACTCCTTGGTGGAGATAATAACCTACAAATAATGACAACTCTAAAATCTTCTTTGGTTTAGTGTAAAAATGGAAAATTACATGAAAATGTTTACAAAAAAATGTGAACAACATGAACAAATAGGAATAAACTAAAATGTCTTACTAGAAGTAAGTTTAATATTACAGTGTTCTGCCTGGGACTAAATGTTTTGTGTATTTGTAGATCCACTGTGATCTGTAAGTTGTAATGTACATGTGTATAAATGATGAACAGACATATTTTTTTAAATTGCACTTATTTTTCACCCAAAAAACTGAAGATCTTTTGTGGTTTATCTTATTAAAAAATTAAAGGATAGTTTTTAGACTTAAACGTTTTTATAATATAATTTTACTCTTTTGTTTCCTCTATAAGATAGAGAAATGTTTGGAGGTGATGTTATTTATATGGTATCATTTTACTGTTCTGATTCACTTCAGGTCATATTAAACTGTATGTGGAACCTGATCTATAATGAGTTTGACATCCCTGTTTTAAAAGGGCTTTAACCCTGATGTAGATCAGTCTCAGGATCTTGATGAATGGTGCAATTTGGCAACTTTTGAAATAAGTTCGGAGTTGACATTATTTGTAATCATTTTCCTGATATGATTGATTTATTGACTGATTTTCATTCTGAACTACAGCCACTGCTGCTGACAAGTATGTCGTAAATGTTCATTGGAAGTCTTGACCTAATATGTGCAAATGTTGTAACTAGTTCTAGACATGACGAATTAAGAAGCAATGAAAACGGGTTGTAGAAATCCACTCAGTTTTTGCCGAAATTCTTTATGAACAAGTTCCAATTCTAAATACACAAATACATTAACCAAAGAATTATAAGTGGGTTTAGCTGAATATGACCCTTTTAACCTCAGTTTTATTGAACTGTGATGCTTTTTCCCCTCCTCCTCAGATGTCTAAAGAATGGGAGATGGTCGTATGTGGACAAACTAAAGACCAGCTCATAATGACTGAGAAAGCAAGACGCTTCCTTTGCTCACTGAAATCCCACACTCCCAGCCGGGCTCTGATTCTGTCCTGAAGCCGCACTCACTCAACATATTACAACCTGCACATCCCTTTTTTTCCCCTCACTGATGTTGTTCTGCTCCTGTTGTAGTACGTGATTTAAAAAAAAAAAGAAAAAGAAAAGAGAACATGCCTTGTGTAGGTTTAGTACCATTTTTGATACTTGTCATTAGCAGTCAAACCTTTTACAGCACAACTATGAATGACCTGAGTAGAGATCATCTGACAGAAACAGTGATTTTAGATGTTGTATTACTTCACAGACCTCATCAAAGTCCTGGGGAAAAAAGGATATTTTTTATTGTATTGTCAATGAAAAATTTGGAGTAGAAAATGGTGGTTATATGTCTGCTGTCAGTGGAAGACAGTTTTACATAATATTATGCTCTTGTGTAATTTAACATTTGTTTTAAAGGGGGAGGGTCCAAACACTCAGGTTATACTTTCACACCAACACTTCCTTTCCATTACTCCTGATTGTGCAGCAAACGAGACAGGATGTTCGATAGTGCAAGTTGAGAAAAGGGGATTGATGTTGAAGGAGCTAAATGTACATTGTCCTGTTTCTTGTGAGATGCTGTAATATTTGTTATTCAATGATTAACAACAGTGGACTAACCTCATACTAAACAGGCATCTGAGGTGGAAGTGTTTCTGCAGCGAATGTCGATGATAAACAGTGAGTCTGAAAACCTGAATAATAGAGACCTGATTATTTTTATATGATATAGTAGCTGAGACATGGACGATGTATCATTGACCATGAACACAAGTATTATGTTATTTGTCTATGTAAATAATTGGTGTCGTATGTTTTTAATCATATGACCGTTAATGAGGTTGAATAAAACATCATTTACCCTGTTTGTCTAATTCACTTGTCTCCTTGATATAATATAAATGTGATTTCTACTGCTCTGCATTTACTGTAAACCAACCTCAGAGACAGGATGTTGTAATAAATCCTTTAGAAAAATTGACTTAATTAAAATATTGGCCTCACTTTGGCAGCCCGGTCTGCATTTTAAACTTATAACATAATTTGTCTTATCTATCATTGGAAGCTCATTTTGGACATTTAATTTAGCCCTTTAAAGCATAGGATAAAAGTTAACTTAAAAATATAGTTTGTAGCAGTTTGAAATACTATTTATTTAGTTTTGGCATGCTAAAAAATGTAATACTTATTTATTTTTATATATATATATATATATATATATATATATATATATATATCACATTAGTATTGGGCATAAGAAACTGAGGATGAGCAAGTGGGAAGATGAGACTAATTAAACCAAACAAAAGCTTTTTCACAACTGTATATTTTTTGGTTGAGAAGAATTGTACAGAAATAAAATGCTATAATGTAAAATAAACAAATACCTTGATTCACTGAAATGCATTTGTTTTCAATGTATTACATTTTCATTGTGTGATTTCAGCTTGCTGTAAGGAACACCTGGAATTAATTTAAGACGAGGGAATTTCAGCATTTATACCTAGAAACAACCTTGGACATGTAAACGAAAAGAAAAATCAGTTGTGCTATTATTCCCCACAAACAGAATATTAAAATGATGAAATCACACCTGAGATTATTATGAACTAAATGCCAACTTCAATTATATTATAGCATAATATTTCAAAGAAAGTATTACTATAAAACAGTTGAATTAAAACACTAAGACAACTGTATTTTTGGATTAATTTGATTTTCATTTATCGACTTTTTCTTTGGGGCTTCTCATTGCTTTTTGACCACTTGCTTCTTTCTGCCTGCTTTGATAATGACTTTTATTCCCAACAACACCGCTAATAATAATTTCAATCATAATACATTTGAAAATATGCTTTTATTTTGAGATTTATATTATCAACCGGAAATCGTACTTCATTTGACGTAACATGTCTCGAGACACCGGAAGCAAACGTCGGTTTTGGTGACGCTGCATTAGACCGAAGACATGGACCGGCCCAGTGAGTGAATTTATCAGTGAAATGTCAAACATAGTGCTTTAAATGCACGTTAATTACTCATATAATTACGCATTATATGCTACTATGTTACTGCTGGTTTTGTAAATAGTGAACGTGTGTTACACGATGCATGAAATGTGCTTCTTCCTATTGACGTTAGCTAGCAGCCTCGTAGCTAATGAACGAATGACTGCTAATACAATGAATGAATGTGTACCGTAAAGCAAGAAACAACACCGAACTCTAAAATATTATGTCTTCGGTATTAAATACCATATTGGTTGAACTCCTTTGTTGGTCGTGTGTTTGCAGGGTTGCTCGGGTTCTTCCTCCTCAGCTTGACTCTTGCGGGGGTTCGGGCGCTCACACCGGCACATTACCTTTCTCTGCCCGATGTGGCCCGGCTCCAGAACCTCCTGAGCCAACAGTTCTCCAGCCTGGAGTCTGCATACTATTCTGTTGTTGGTTTGACCAAGCTCGGAGCAAATGTTCCTGATCACAATGTAATAAAACATGTTAAAATATATATGTCATATCATGTAACTGACGACAAATTCTTAAAGCTGTGTTGCTTCTTATGCTGTAAAGTGTATTCATTTGTCATATTTTGGCTGTGTCTCCTGTCTGATAACCTATTGTAATGCATTTGTAGGACGTATGCCAGTTCCTTAAATCCCAACTCGATCCCACTAGTGTTGACTCTCTCTTCTTTGCTGCTGAGACAAGCCAGGCCATTTCAGGATGTGAGGTATGACATACGCCTGCCTTTTCTGTTGGTTTACCTTTATTACCTCGCCCCCCCCCCCAAAAAAAAGGGGAGAGGGGTATTGTTTGTTTTTGTCTGTGTTTGTCAGGAACTTTACACAAAAACTACTGGACCACTTAACATTACATTTTCAGGAAACGTGACATGTGGTCCAGAATACATCTAATTAAATTTTGGTGAATATCGGTCAAATGTCATGGTCAAAGTCACCCAAAATGTTTTCCCAATGATAAAAGATGTGGTAAATTGTTAGTAATGGGGTGGGGTTTGTTGTGCCTGGCACCACTTGTTTAGTGCATGCAGTTGTAAAGCTTCACTATTAACTCAATCACGATGTCAGCATGACAAAATATGCAATCAAGGGTCCTGATTTATTGCAAAAATGGGAAAAGTAACATAATTTGTTATGAGTATTTTAGCAGAAAGTGGTCCTATATTTAATATGGTAAATAAAAGCCCCATTTTTTTGTATTTTATTTTTTTACTAACCTGTCCTGTTTAGCAATTTGACCTCCAGTGTAAGTGTACTGGTGCTGGGTTTTGAACATAGATCAGTGCCCCCTATTGGGTGGATTTAATTATGTCATGATTGTATCTGATGGGAGATCAGCACAAGCTTATTCACAAACACTGATACAGATGCCGAAACGCAAACAAAACCGTAACAACAACATAATTGAATTGAAGAACAGAATAGATGTAGATGTAAAAAAATAAATAACCAGAAGTAAACAACAAATGACATAAAAGTAGCAGCAGAAGAACATTTTTGTATTATTTATTTTTTTTTATTTTCTTTAACAACTAAGTCAGTTGAGTCAAATCACAATATTGCCTGCATAATTAAATTCTGTCTTTCACTAAGTTGTGCTGTCATTTCAATAATTTTGATTGAATCAGGTCATGGAATCATAAAAAATGTCTCATCTTCACTAATCGCACAATGCCAGAATAAGAATAATTTCTCAATCACAGGTGAAAATTATTATATATTTTATTATATATTACAGTTGCTTCATTCAAGTATGATAAACAGGAAAGAAATGAACAATTCAGCAGAAAAATGGAAATATGAGTACATATATAAAGCTCTAAGTATACACACATACATATTAAAGCATTCTATAAGACACAATATTACAACAGCATCTTGTACAATATGTACTAGACAATATCTTATTATTGCAGAAAATCTCACTGTGCATAACTATTCTAATTATGTGGTCATAAGGTGGAGATAAACTCTGATAGCCACAGGCAGGAGTGATTTATTTTTTTAATCTTTTATCTATTTATACATTCTGTGAATAGTAAAGTGAACATGTTTCCTCATGTGCATATGACAATAACCACTTTCTTGTATGTCAGCTAACAAACAGTCAATATAGGGATATATATATATATATATATATATATATGTATATATTAGGGAGTACTGGTATGAGTCCCTTCATTAGGTGCTCTACTCTTCTTTTTTATTATTATTTTTATATTTATTTACATATATGAATGTGAATTGTTCTATATAACTGATGTTTGTATTGTGATTCCCTTGTGGGCCTGTAATAAAGTTTATATAATATAATCTTTTATGTTACACCTTAGATCCCTGTGTCCAACGAAACCCGCGACATCCTCCTGGCAGCAGTTAGTGAAGATTCAACCATGACCCAGATTCATCGGGCTGTGAGTGCGCTCAGCTCTCTGGGGCTTCCTTTAACATCGCAGGAAGTTGTTGGCGCTTTGACAGCTCGCATCAACAAGGAGGATAACGTAATGGCGTAAGTCATCTTCTTGGGAGGGTAGTAAAAGTCCTGCTGTGCTCATGAATTTTCTGGGCTTATATGTTGTTTCTTTGTGCAGCATCACCTTGGCTTTGCAGACTGCAGCTCGTCTCTCCCAACAGGCAGAACTTGGAGGAATCCTGGAGGAAATAGAGGTGAGCACTTTAGCGTCCACCAGATGGGGCTGTGTTCATGTCTTCTCTTTTATAGGTGGTAAATTCTTTTGCAGACACACAGATTTCTTCTTTACATTTTGAAGTTTTTAATTGTTTGATGTCTGGTACATACTGTTGTGATTTTTTGTGTATAGATGCTTTAAAAGTATATCATTTAATATTTACAAAGAAATAGAATTCAATCTTAAACATTGGTAATAAAAACCATTGTATAATTGAATATTTGTGAATAATAAATATGTCTAAAAAATGTGTGCAACAAATTTCACTCCAAACTGGTTTCATCTTTTATAGACTTATTGATCATGATTTTTTTTATTTATTTATTTTTTACTTTGGAACTGCTTTTACCTAAATTTGAATAAACCTGCTTTGTGTGGTTGTTAATATGAAATAAAATCTGGTTTGATCAGCAGCTGCTTAGTTATATCCTTTCATTGTAAAAGTGTATACTGAAATGTAAATGTTTTCTTCTACTTTAATATATTTATTCTAATATACGTTGTTTCTTTCTCTGTGTTAATAACGCCCCATGTAATTATGTCTGTGATTTAGGTTTTAGATTTTTTTTTTTAAATTATCATCTGTACTCAAAGAAGTAGTGCCATAGTTCATATGAATACAACAGATGGAAGGAAAAGTAGTCTCTTGACACTGATAATGGTACAGCTGCTTTGTACCATTTCCCCTTTAGATGATAAAACACACATTTGCTCTAAATGACCAGGTTTAGATATTGATCCTTTAATATGACAGTCGGTTGTATAAGAGGAAATGTTGGATGTTGATATTTCAGCATTGAGCCGGCTTACATGCAGACTAATACTCTGCTCATTATCTGATTTTTGGAGTTATCAGATTATTATTGATCATGCAAACAGTATAATCTGATCTGTTTTATCAGATAGTAGCAGAAATCTGATTATAATAAATCAGGTTAACACCTGGATTTGTCCCCAATACTCTGATGTCTTCCTGAAAGGATAGAGGTGTATGTAGGTGTATGTAGTACTTCTATATCTGGTTACATGTGAAAACAATTAAAATGGTAGAAAATTTACATTGTGTAATCAAATGTGAGCAGAAAAGAAAAAACAAGAAGTTTAAGTCGACCATCACTATAAACATACAAAGTCTAGTAGAATAGAATTGATAACAAGTAAAAACAAAAACTTCTCATTTGTCTCTGCTTTTGGACAAGGTTTAAAAACCAAACCGAAGCATTGAAAACACAGTACAACAGATAAAAACACATCAAATCCTATAGTGGACTGTAGCATCTAAATCAGGGTTTATCGGTTATCATATTTCCGAATTGCATGTAAATGCCTCAGATCTGATAACTCCCAGTTATTGTAGTTTTATCTTCATGTAAATAGACTCTCATCATCACATCATTGTTCTTTTCTCCCTCAGGATCTGACTGCTCGTTTAGATGATCTCGGTGGCATCTACCTCCAGTTTGAGGAGGGACTCGAGGCCACTGCCATGTTTGTGACCGCCGCCTACGCTCTGTCCGATCATGTGGATATGGAACCCCCTCTTAAGGAGGTATGAGCTGTATCTGTCACAGTATCAATTAATGAATCAGATTTTATTTATATAGCGCCACATCATAACAAGTTATGTCATGACACTTAACATTTAGAGCTGGTTTAAACGAGACTCCAAAGCCAACTCAGACTAGTGCTCGTATAACTACTAATAACTAGTACAAATACCCATAACTGTTAATACTACTACTCCAAATACAAGTACTAACAGTTGATATAACAGCTGCAGTAGTCGTGCAGCTGTTGGTATCAATAATAGAAACTTCTGCCATCTGTGTAACTATATAATAAACACCATCACAACTATATGGATGAATGAATAATAATAATGATGATGACGATGGAGGAGTAGAGAGGAGGACAGACGGGAGGAAGAGTAGGACCACAGCATCAGCTCCAGAGATGATCCAGATAAAACCTGTGAAGACATAAAACAAAGACTCCAGGGAAGAAGAAGAGTCCATAACATGTACATGCCTGAGTTTGAATAGAGAAGAGGATCTGAAGTATATTTGTACATGTGTTTGTGACTATTTGTGTGATGAAGGACACTCTCTGCTCCCTCAGGATCAAGTCATCCAGTTGGTGAACTCCATCTTCAGCAAAAAGTCCTGGGACTCCCTCGCTGAGGCCTTCAGCGTGGCAAGTGCTGCCGCTGCTCTCTCCAGCAACCGCTTCCATGTTCCAGTGGTTGTGAGCGCTCAGGGTCCAGCCACAGTGTCCCACAGCCAGCCGACTCTGCAGGTACAGATGTGGATATAAACCCATTGTCCTGGGTCAAGGATGTGACCGGCCTCGTAGTAACGCTGTGTTTTCGTCTGATTTACAGCTCCTTGTTACTGATGTCATGTCTCAACCCCTGGCCTCAGCGAATGTTCTGGTGGAGTCTGCATACGCTATGGCCTCCAAAACCGTCATTCTCAACCAGGCACCTTTCACTCTTAATGAGTATGTATCATCATCATCATCAGAATACTTAATAAGCCCGGGGGGACATTGGTGGGTGTTACAGTTGTGTCATTCAAGTAGAAGAAAAAGTAGCAGGAAAGAAATCATCAATAGAACAAAATGAAATGTATGTGTGCATGTATCCATGTTATATTATTATATAAGATGGATCTGTAGAAGCTGAATTCATAATCTGTACTTATATTTAGACTGACATTTGTAACAGTTTGTTTAATGCTTCCATTCTCTTTTAAAACTTTGATCAGGCATGGGGAACTGTTGTGAAAATAATACTTGTCTCTGTTCCTATTGGTCAACATTGTCCAAGTGTCTGAACCCATCAAGTACAATTCAAACATGCTAATCTTTCTGTCAGGATGTCAGTAGGCATCCCAGACACGCTGCTCATTGTTGCCCACTATGTCACACTACATGAAATAAAACAATCGACTGTCCTTTCCAACATCCATTTGCTCTTCCCAACATAAAAAGGCGCACAATGTCAGCTGGTTCTGGCTGGAATTGGGCTGATTTCATGTAGTATTACTTACTATACTTATTATCTCTGAGTCTGAAATGGAACAGGAAACGGTACATCTGTGTTGTTGGCTGGACAGTCTGTCATCATCTAAAATTAATGAGATGAGAGGATATTTGTATACCTTCTGTTTTCATTTTGGGTTTTCTAGTATTCAAATAATCTGGCAACTCTGTCTCTGCGGTGGTGATGATTCTAACAGGATGTTTATCCTCTGTAACCAGCAAGATACTCAACACAGGCGGCTAAATGCGGATGAATATCAAATTGAAACATCTTACTATACATTTTGATAGATGGATATTATTTTTCATATACCGTTGTCATAGTTCTTGTTTTTTTTACTGAATGATGCTCATTTTTCCTGTTTCAGTGGTGTCTTTGAACTCAACTTCATGTCTAACCAGCCCGCCAGTGGATATTATCAGTTCACCATTGCAGTGACAGGGGACACCCGACTGGTTGCTAATCATGTTGAGGTAGGTTTCTCTGTTTTTGGAGCCAAAGGTGAAGCAGAATAAGCCAGTCATCCTGTATGTGGTACTCAGAGCCTCAGTGGTTATAAAATAACCCTGATGTGTCTCTGGTGAGTGTTGTGAATGTAGGATTTATTTTAAATATTCCTAAAATTTCAACCATTTGCTCAGTAGGAAAAAATTCAAAACATGATGATAGAATAGAACCTGTTCTTTCCATAAACACATGAGCATACACAGTCTTGCTGTCACCTGTGCAATGGGGGAGAAAAGTGCAGCGAATGAGACGGACTCACAATAAAAAGATGGATTAGATGATGGATGGTTTTGACTTTTTTTTTAACACAATTTTCTTAGTTTTTTCTTTTTTACTATTATTTGCAGTATTGTGTTGATTTTCCTTTATTTATTTATTTATTTTAAAAAAAATTACAGTGTTTTGCCAAGCTTGGACCATGTAACTACTCTTTGGAGTTCAAATATGTGCCAAAAAGCAGCTGGATTGATTTATATGAAAACAAAAAAGAACCTCAAAACTAAAACTACTTGGGTCAAATTCAAATCCTTGTTGATGTTTAGTGTGTTCCAGTTCATGTTCAAGACCCTAAATCTCTTATTGATCTACATTTTGAGTGCTTTTTTAAAAATCAAAACCTGTCAAATTTCAATTCTTCAGTCTCTTTTAAATGTTATTCCATCCTGTTTTAACCCTAAAACACACAGTAAAGCAAAACCACTGAAGAAAAGTAACACAGGTACATACAGCAGCTTTTATAAACCACAGACAGAATAATAGCTCAGGGGTTAAAGCTTTAGACATAATCAGAATATGTTCCACTATTATTGCCATGGAAAATGTGTGTATACTGTCTATCCTAAACCACCTTCAGTCCATATAACCTGTTGTGATTTCTGCAGCTGAAGGTGAAGGTGTCGACTGAGGTGGCGGTCACCAACATGGACCTGGCTGTAGTGGACAAGGACCAGAGCATTGGGACGAAGACCACCACCAGGTAAAGACACAAGTTTGACGAGGCCTGTATTTTTGTCAGCCCCTTGAAACTGTGACAGAGGAATATTAATGTATTTTTCCTTGTAAACGATGCAGAGTGGACTATCCTTTGAAAGCCAAGAGCTCCTTCACAGCTGACAGTCACCTCAACTTTGCAATGTCTTTCCAGCTGGTTGACGTCAACACTGGAGTGGAGCTAACGCCTCACCAGGTTTGTCATCAGGGCTTTAGAAAAGTTCACCTTTCTTAACTGATGGGTTTCATCATCCACTTATTTTATTACTGAGCCAAAAGAAATGACCTTTCAATCAGGCCAATTCATCCAGATTTGCCTGAATATCTTAATGCTACAGAGTCTGAAAAAATAGTTTCATAAAAATTTAACAAGTAGTGTTTACTGACATACTGAATAGTTCCACATTTTGTTATTGAACAGATATTTTTATTTATATTGCACAGAGGGTGAAGTAATTTTAAATGTAGTTATTATTTTGTAGTTATTTATTAAAGAGCATAAACAACATACAATACTATAATAAATTTACTATAATATAATAAATCAATAAAATACTTAAACAGCTTTTCTACATTTTTGCTAATGCTCTTATGTCCACAGACAACCTCAACCTATCAAACTGTTTTAGTTTGTATGTTTTGAAACTGAATATTAATATATGGTTATTAATGATGATGACAATAATAATGAACAAAATCTATGGTTAAATGCCAGAAGCTCAAATCACTGTCTCATCAATCAATGTCTAGATCAGAAATAATCCATATTTTTAATGTAGCAGAAGCATCAGTGTCAAAGCCACGGATACCCAAATGTAAAATTTAGATGTTGTTTTTTGTGTTTATTTTTTCTTCAGACTTTTGTACGCCTCCATAACCAGAAAACTGGCCAGGAGGTTGTGTTTGTGGCTGAGCCAGACAGTAAGAACCTGTACAAGTTTGAATTGGACACAGCAGAGCGAAAGTCTGAGTTTGACTCCATCTCTGGGACCTACTCTCTTTACCTAATCGTCGGCGACGCCACCTTGGAGAATCCCATCCTGTGGAATGTGGTGAGTGTTATGAACCTCACAGAGTCACTTTTAAACAGTGTGAGGTTTATACTGACCTCTTGTCTGTTGAAAGGCGGACGTTGTTCTGAAGTTTGTGGATGAAGAAGCTCCAGCGATGATTCAGCCCAAGACCCTGTACGTCCCCAAACCGGAAATTCAGGTATTTATAAAAGTCTTTGTTTGACAGGTTTAATATATGACATTGTCATTGGGAGAAGAATTCAGATAACCTATAACCTACCAGACATACTGTGGAAGTAATCCTCTATATCAGAGGATGTCAAAAATTCCACCTATGGGCCAATGCGCCCCGCTAAAGGGTCCAATTTGGTATGTGGGATGAATTCTCAAATGGAAAAATGACACTGAAGATGACAACAATCAATGATGTCAATTTAATTTTAGTTCAGGTTCCACATACCGACCAATAGGATATAAAGGTGGACTGACCAGTAAAATCATAATTCTAGAAGGTCTCAGAGCGTCTGTATGTGTATATCTTCACGATTCTGATGTTGAGGCGTTTTTTTAACTAGCCAATTTAATACCTAGATTTATGCAATAGCACGATACCCACATTAAATATCTTGGCAAGTTGTTACGGCCAATATTTTGGAAGATATTAGTAAATTTGCAATACAATCCTTACAAGCAAGCCCCCCCCCCAGCATCAGAACTACCACATCTAGAAGCTTTGGTTCCCATAATCATGACACCATTACCTAGAAATAATGATAACTCTTTGTTTTAATGCAAAAAAGCAAAATTACTTTAAAAAGTTTACGTTTCCAAACTATCCTTTACAAA